>JAOVVB010027394.1:0-15775 GCA_028570985.1 Heterobranchus longifilis
ACCTGTGTGTGTGTGTGTGTGTGTGTGTGTGTGTGTGAGTGTATTAACCTGAGATCGTAGCTTTGATGCTCTGGACAGCTTCATAATGGTGAGGTGAGGTTCAAACCCACGATTGCCTTCTTGCAGAAGACCCTGCTCCTCAAAACGGCTCCGCAACAACTCTGCAACACACAACACCAAATGTTATATAAGCGACAGTTGACATAATGTAAAAAAGTTGCCATATACAGACAGGAGAGCCGTGACAAAGGTCATGAGGTGGATTGAAACTCACAACATCATGAGTATGCTGCACATCCACCTCTACCTCTCGAATCTTTTTTATGGACTTTTGTAAAAGCCATAACGGGAGACACATATAGTGCAGACGCACAAAAAGAAAAAGCTTTTTACTTGTGTTTCATTTGACCATGCAGATACACGAACAAGGGCATGAACACATAGAGTAAACAACCTGCAAGGACAGACACACACAGACAAAGACGCACACTCCAACTGATGAGCTTTAGAAGGAAACCATGGAGGTATTTATAGAAGAGGAGCTCTACAGGGAGAGAAAGGTTAGTACATAATCAATAACAGAGGTGGAGGGAGCAGACGAGAGGACAGGAGAGTCGGACTTCCTGCCTTATCCTTATTTTGCTCTTCCAAGAGTAACAATAAGGACTCTCTAACTGTTACCCTCTGTTGTTGCCGTTTCATTTTTTCATACCAGAAATATGGACGCAATTTTTAAATAATTTGTTTAATTGATAGTCAGCCGCCTTAACAACTGCTTATCTATTAATCATTAATAATTCATAAAATATGTTACAACGTTTTTTCCATTATAAAACCGTTTTAACATGATGAGAGTAGGCTACATTAGAAGTTCAAAGTACAAGTAACTAAACACCAAGTTACTTGAATGATAACAAAATAATAATAATGACTTTATTTAAAAATTGTGGAGCTCCCATCTGCAGACCTGGTCTACATGATATACCTAGTGATGTGTTTTTCACATCTGCACAATAAAATTCCAATGGATAACATTTAAGAAAACTAAACCTGATAGCCGAGGTACAACATAGACCCTTGTAACTCTATCTCTTTAAAATATTAATTTACTGCATTTCCCATT
Source organism: Heterobranchus longifilis (assembly GCA_028570985.1). NCBI lineage: Eukaryota > Metazoa > Chordata > Actinopteri > Siluriformes > Clariidae > Heterobranchus > Heterobranchus longifilis. Next base: position 1,124 of record JAOVVB010027394.1, read on the forward strand.
TATATCATGCTCTGAGATGAAATGCCTTTTGGGATTTGTCTCAGCTTGGCCATCACTTATATGCCAAATGTAGTATTTACCAGTCTGATCTGAGCAGATAATACACCGGAACATGCTGCTCCAATACTGTATGTTCATACAAATGATTAGCACTTTGTAGATCGCAGACACATTAATGAGCAAAAAGTAATCGCTTCCTGTTGTGTGAGTGTGCAAAAATGACTTATTTGTGTACATGTGTGCGAGTGTGCATGTGTGTGTGTGTGTGTGTGTGTGTGTGTGTGTGTGTGTGTCGCAAGAGCAATGGAGCGACAATCCTCTTAGAAATGTTGGCTTAGTCTTGTTGCCAAAGGCACAACACAAAAACATACACGCGAATGCTTCTGCTTCCATCCACGCCCACACATGTACACAGATGCAAAATGACAAGTTTAAGAAAATAAATAAAGATGTATCACACGCACAACCCCAGATGCATGTGTGAATACAGTATTCATGCACACACAAAATCACACAAATACCTTATTATTTGACCAAATCCACTTACACAGTTTTAAGAAAGAGGATGTAGATTTGGACTTTGCACTGAATATCCAAATCAGTGCAAGTGGTTGATTATTTAAGAACTAGAGCTTACGTCCATCGACACACAATGTTCTTACTGCATTTTATTTTGAATCAAAACCAAAGTTTTGCACTACATGTAGTGTAATGGCAGGTTAAAGAATTCTACGGTTAAACCTGCTCCCCAGGTAATTACAGAGTAATCAGATTAAGACAATAGTTTGCTTTTCTGAGTAATTGGAGTTAGTATATGCCCGTTATCAATTTAGATGAGCGACATCTCGATATATGATTTCATCGATTCCATTAAAAGACGATAACTTATCATACTGAATTATCGGCCAGCCCGATCAAAAGTCAGGCTTAGACCTATTTATGAACTTTGAATGTGAGTGTAAGTTACCCCACTCAGTTTATCAATAACAAATCCCAGAATATAGCCGACGATAGGGCTGCACGATGTGAGGAAAATATACGATAACGTTGTTGAATATTGCAATAACGATATTACTTGCGATAAATAAACAGTCATGTCAGTTCTGCCTTTCTGCTGCTTCCAGTATTCTGCTAAAATACAAACTGAAAGGAAGTTATTTCTGACATTTTATTGAACAAATTGAACATTGAACTGAAAAGGCACATTTTAAAGAGCAGTTTTCTACCCATACTCTCTTTCAACTAACTCAAAAAATGTCGTCGCTGAGTGTCGTTCACAATGTGTCGCAGTCTTTCGTGATGTGTTTATTGAGAAAGTTGATGGAATTTTTTTCTTTAAATATTCAGAATTTTTCTCAAAATATTCTAGATTTCTTTTTGTGAAAATATTCAAATTTTTTTCTCTAAATATTCAAACTTTTTTTGTGAAAATATTCCGACTTCTCTAAATATTCTAACTTTTTTTGTGAAAATCTTCCGACTTTTACAAATGACATTTTAGGGCATTTTTAGTTTCAGTTTTAAAAGTAACCCTCCAAACAGTGTAATCTGTTATTTGTTGTGAAACTGAAGCACATGGCACACACCAGTGAAGAAAGAGACTTATATACAAAACGGACACCTGTTTCTGTGGACATTCTTGTTCTGGTGCTCCTCTTCTCAAATATCATAGCAATCGACTTTCCTTGTAGAAGAGGAAGATACTGAAATAGAAAGCACAGATCCTTTAAATGATCCGCCCTGAGGCTGTAGTAAAACTGAGGACGTTTAACAAATGGACACTGCAGCTGGCGTTAGTTAGCGACCTGTTTTTCATGCTTGATCCGATGTTTCAGATCCCCTGACACCCACAGCAGCTTCTTGATTTCATCTGAGCTGAAGTCTTTCAGAGTCAGACAGCTGCGACCCTTTAAATCCACCGCACCCAGGGACGCAGCTCCAACACTGAGGAAGTAGCACACGAGCACAAGTATTTAGATCCTATACTTCAGTAAAAGTACTAATACCACACTGTAAAAATACTCCACGACAAGTAAAAGTCCTGCATGGAAAATGTTAATTTTGAAAGTATAATCAGGAAAATGTACTTAAAGTATTAAAAGGAAAAGTGCTCAATGTAGAGAAAATACTGATTATATCAATAGATTATTATTATTATGCATGCATTCATGTAAAATCAGCATTTTACTGTTGTAGTTGGTTGAGTTGGAGCTCATTTTGAACTTTGATTATTTTCATTATTAATTGATTGATTGTTTTGTTTGTAAAAGCCTGAAATTAGTGTGAAATGCCATCACAATTACAGTCACAGTATTTGCTTTATCAGCACAGAAGTCTCAAAATGATTAAAGAATTATTCCATTTCTTTTTTTTTTTAAACAACAAATCCTCACTTTTTTTTGATGAAAATGACAAATCAAAATAATTGTCAATTAGTGTTTCTTTTATCAACTTTTCATATGATTTGTGTGCACAAATCTTAATTTGTAAAGTATCAAGTAACTAAAGCTGTCGGATAAACGTAGTGGAGTAAAAAGTACAACAGTTACCTTTACATTTAGTGGAGTAGAAGTATAAAGTTGCATGAAAAGACTCAAATAAAGTACAAGTACCTCAAATGAGTACTTAAGCACAGTGACCAAAGGAAGTGTAAATCTGAATATATTCTTGCAATATGAATATGCCTTTAGCTTGATTTGATCAAAGACTTCAGATAAAACCAACGTGCCGGTGCAGTATTTGTGTTTACACATTTGTGTTTTATTAGGGTTTACAGCAAATAAGTGTGTCATTGCTCAGACTACAACAGTCAAGCATCTCCAGGAGTGAATTTGAAATGCGATGAAGAGTGAGAGTGTGATGTTTTGTTTCACTGAGAAACTATATTTCAGCTACATTTACTATATGTAGTTATTGCTTTAAAATACGTATTTATTTGAAGAATTGTAAACAGATTCAGATATATTGTGTTGAGTGACATGCATATAAAATGTTGACTTAAATGTCATCACAGCACAAAAAAAAACCCAATAAATCTTTCTGTGTTCCCTCACTGTCCTGTCTTTTATTTGAACAATGTGTTTTTGAGCATTAGTCCTTTATCTGACTGACAGGCGTTTCATATATACGACATGTTGACTGATCTATATACTGAAGGCCACAAACGCTCTGTTTTTCTCTTAAAACATCAGGATGGTGTAAATCATTTACGGGAACAGACACCACGCCGAGTGCCAGAGTTTACACGGTGACCCCCTTCAGATCAGCCGGGGTCACAGACTGTTTGTAAACCTGTTAACACACGTGACGCGCAGTCTGCCGTAGATCCACGTGGTGGGAGGATTTGGATTTGGGAGGATTTAAACAACAAAATTACAATCTGACAAGTCTGATTTAAATTCAAATGCGAAGGCATTCACAAGGTGAAGAAAATGCGAAAATTAATATGAAATGAAGGAAAATTTTCCGCATAATTTTTTAAAATGAAATTAAAATTGGATACAGCTGCTGGCAATCCAGGATGTAAATCTCAAGCAAGGAATTGCTTACATTATTATGTCATTAATCTACACTCCAACAGTAATTTTTTATAAATTAAGTTTGTATATAGTATGTATTTTAAATTCTATTCAAGTTTAGCATAAACATACAATTATTTACCATTATTTATTTATTTTTACATATTTTGCTTCACTGAAATTCTGCATTTTATTTTATTTTAATATATATATAAAATTTTCGAAGTAAAAGAAAATTAAAAAGAAGATAGCTTTCATTTTTAAACTTGAGAAATGGTATTCCTGTACAGAAATTAAAAAACAATTAATATAGCAAATATGTGTTCTGTTTGTTTATTTGTTATTGGTGTTTGCTTTTACCTTTATTTAAGTTAAACAGCAGTGGCATGGGGATGGTATGTTTGCTAAAAAACTAATATAGGACTGGGTTTCAGCAATCTTTCCCGCCTAACCACTTTTCTAAAATTACACAGACAAAAAAACCCTGTAACTTCACTACAAAATCCAAGCACCGAATGAAGGAGATTTGTTCTTTTTCTCAGCATTTGTTTGGGAAACAAGGTCAGCTTTGTCTGATGTACAGACATTAACTTCCAATCTTCTCTTCCAATTTTACACTGTAGTATAAGTATTACAGTATATTATAGAAATAGTTCTGAATGCAATGTAAATGCAAACCAGTTAAATGTGGGGCAGCATCATTCCAGCCCCAGTGGGCTTCTATTCGCACCTGGTGCAGTTCTTGTTTTTGACCTCTAGGTGCAACAAATACTCTGTGGAGATAAAGGAGACAGTAAGAATAACAACAGGCTGCAAAGTGCCTAAAGATACAATTTAAATATTGGTTGTTTAAATTCCAACACCAGCAGCAACCTTATTTTCCCTCTCATCCGATCATCTGCCTTCATCTGCACCTGTTTCATGCCTTAATTTATATGCTTTTTAATGCTTGAATGATTCATAGGTCACTGTGTGATTTAACAAACAAAAAACATTCCTCTGAAACTCCTCAGATACCGGGACTAGAATACAAACAAAAGTACTTTTGCACAGTACTGTACTGTATGTTGTAGCCTGACAAAACTAGCATTTCCAAATTGCCAGTAGTGTGTGAATGTTTGTGTGCTTGTGTCCTGCGCTGGGTGTGGCCTCTGCCTTGTGCCCTGAGTCTGTACACAGGATAAGCATTATGGAAAACGAATTATTGCTGTTATTGGTTACAATTGTGTCGTAACCAGTATAGTTAGTGATAAGGATAATACAGGATCTGGTTCACTGGTTTTAAATTTGTAGCTTGTACAGTATATTCATCTGCGTTTTCATGACAGCTCCAAAGAGCGTTGTTGTTATTTGCTGAATCTGACACATTCAGCGCCCATGGTTACAAATGAACAAGTGATGATAATGAAATCTACGCTCTGCAATATGTTCCATAGAAATATGCTTTCTTATTCTGATCATGGTCTTGTTTGCATGCCACAGAACAGAACAGAACAGCACACCACAGAAGGCCACACGCTCCACTTGTGTCTCCTGAGATATGTGATCTAACCTCTAGCACATTGCAGTCTGCAAGCACCATTTACTTTACACAGTGGCCTTTTACTGCATAAGGGGAAATTTCTTTCTTACTTTCTTCCCTTCCTTCTTTTAGGGGAATGCACACTCAATCCGCGACCGGCACTAGGACCCGGAAGTAATGCGATCGTGAACCAGGAAGTATGAGCGGAGTAAACAAACCACGGCACATCATTCAGTCATTGAGTTTGCCCATGTCGCCTCGGATCTTTTCGCCGAATCATGAGTACTCACTTTCTTGGGTTTGCTTTCAGATTGAGTGTGTGTTTATAGGATGCGGGTTAAATTGTGTTTATCCCTTGCTCCCCATTTGTGAGCGTCCTTAAAACAAATCGCATGGTTATCCTGCCTACTCGTGTTACTCCGCGTTTGGGTTTACCATCCACGCTACAAAGGGCTAACCGCTAAAGCTACATCTTCTGGTCTACTCAGGTTAGTTCTTGACAGAATGACTGAGCCTTCCGCGGTGAACCCAGCGGATCATGCGCGCCTCTGCGATGTGGTGAACCAGCATGCCGTGCTTATCAATAAGCTAACCGGAGAGATCGCTACTCTGCGCCAGAGCGTCCAAGACGTCCAAGAGGTTGTGGAGCTCCGGTGGGAGAACGAGGATCTCCGCACGGTTGTCGCTAGCGCGGCTAGCCGTCCACCGATCGGCTGCGCATCGCACTACTCGTTTCGTTGCTATCCGGGCAGGCAGCTGAGTGGGCCACGGCAGTTCTTAGATCAGATTCAGACACCGCCCATTCCTACAATGAATTCACTCGCCAGCTCAAACTTACCTTTGAACACCCTGCGGGCGAGGTGGAGACCGGCACCAAGCTGTACCACCTGCGGCAGGGAGGATCGTCCGTGAGTCGCTATACAGTCAAATTTCCCGCCCTCGCTGTACAGACATCCTGGGGAGACGCCGCGCTCCGGACATCCTATTACGAGGGACTGGCTTCGCGTATTAAGGATGAACTTGCCGGACGAGAGCTTCCTGCCATACTGGAGGGATTGATCCAGCTCGCCCTCCGCATCGACCAGCGCCTCCTCTCTCGTCCAAAGCCAGCCCAGAGGACCCTGCCGCCTGTTACCACTTTCTCCTACGCTGCACCTCGTCCACCGACCACCTTCACCCCCGCCATCATTGGACATGTCGGATCTCCACCTCCTGCCGTGGTTGACACCGGAGCCAGGGAACCCATGCAATTAGGACGCGCCTCCCTAACCGTGGCCGAGCGTGAACGCCGCTTCCGTGAGGGGCGCATATTGTGGGTCCGCGGCGCACCACCGAGCGATCTGTCCCATCTGTCCGGGAAACGCTCAGACTCGGTGAGAAGGAGGAGAGACTCACCGGGCCATCTTCAACTCTCCACTACGATCGCCAACGCCATCCCTCGTCTCACGGTTAAGGTGACCCTCCAATTTGGCCACAAACGGGTCCGAAGTACTGCGTTCATCGATTCCGGTGCCGCAGGTAACTTCATTGACTCTACCTATGCCAAAGAAATGGGGTAAAAATTGAGGCGTTATCCCAGCCTGTTCGGATTACATCTGTAGATGGTCGCCCCCTCTCCTCCAGTCCCATCACCGCTCAAACCCAACCCGTCACTCTTCTCATCAATCAGCACCAAGAGCAGATCCGGTTTCACCTCACCTCCATTTCATCACCACCCATCATCCTTGGACACCCTTGGCTACTTCAACACGACCCTCTCATTTCCTGGACACAGAATCGGATCTTACAGTGGGGGCCGACCTGAACCGAACTTTGCCTACGGGCACTGGCTGGGACGTGTTCTATGGAGTCCGAGGCCCCGGACGTCGACACCAACGCCATTCCCGCTGCCTATCGGGACCTGGCTGAAGTATTCTGTAAAAGGCGCGCTACACACTTGCCCCCTCATCGCCCCACGACCTGGCTATAGACCTTCAGCCGGGTGCCGTCCCTCCCCGCAGCCACCTTTGCTCCTTATCTACCATAGAGACACAGGCGATGGAGGAGTATGTACCTAACGGCCTTCGCCAAAGCACCATCAGGCCCTCCTCCTCGCCCGCCGCCGCGGGGTTCTTCTTTGTCAAAAAAAAAGGGTGAACTTCGCCCCTGTGTCGAATATCGGGGGCTCAACAACATTACCATAAAGAATCGACACCCTTTGCCTCTTACCAACTCAGCCCTGGACGCCCTCTCTGGTGCCACCACTTTCACTAAGTTGGACCTTCGGAGCGCCTACAACTTGGTGCGCATCAGAGAGGGTGATGAGTGGAAGACGGCTTTCATCACCCCCACAGGACACTATGAGAGCTTGGTCATTCCATTTGGCCTTTGCAACGCACCCGCCGCCTTCCAACAATTTATCAATGATGTCCTCCGCGACATGTTAGGGCGGTGGGTGTTCGTTTACCTGGATGACATACTGATTTACTCATGCACTGCCAACGAACACATCCAACATGTCAGGGCGGTTCTCAAGAGATTGCTCGCCCATCAGCTGTATTGTAAGTTGGAGAAGTGCGCTTTTCACGAGCGCTCTACCACGTTCCTGGGTTTTGTCATCTCATCCAAGGGTGTGGCCATGGACCCGCAGAAGCTTGAAGCTGTGCGTATTTGGCCCCTACCCAAGACCTTCAAGCTGCTTCAACGGTTTCTCGAGTTCGCAAACTTCTATCGTCGCTTTATCCAAGACTACAGTGCGGTTGCAGCACCTTTAACCACCCTGACCCGACCTTCATCTCACTTCACCCTTAACCCTGATGCCATCGCCGCTTTCCACGAACTTTGTCACCGACAAACCACCCATCCTCCTCCATCCAGATGCAAGTCAACCATTCGTTGTGGAGGTGGACGCCTCGGATGTGGGCGACCGGGGCCGTTCTCTCCCAATGAGGTCCAGACCAGAAACTACACCCATGTAGTTTCTTCTCCAAAAAGTTTGACCCCACTCAGCAGCGATACGGGGTAGGGGACCGCTAACTGCTGGCCATAAAGTGGGCTTTGGAGGAATGGCGTCACTGGCTCCAGGGCGCCAGGGAGTCGTTCATCGTCTGGACCGATCACCAAAACCTCATCACTATCAGGAATATGAGACAACTCAACCTCAGACAGGCGCAGTGGGCATTATTCTTTGAACATTATAATTTCCACCTTTCCTACCGTCCGGGGTCCAAGAACACCAAGGCAGACACCCTCTCATGACAACATGAGGAGGACGTCCCCCAGGCGGACCCCGCGCCTGTCCTCCCCACTTCAAAAATCATCGCACCACTCCACTGGGATTTGGAAACGAGAGTTCGCCAGGCGCAGGCCAAGGAAACCGAACCGGCAGGTGTGCCACCTGGACAACTCTACCTGCCACAATCCATGAGAGTGGAGGTTCTTCAGTGGGGACATTCATCTCCCATCTCGGGACATCAGGGCACTTGCTGTACCACCCAATTTATTCAGCGTGCCTTCTGGTGGCCGCCATTGAGGAAAGACGTCGACGAGTTGTCAAGGCGTGCCCTGTGTGCTAGGGCAAAGGACAACAACCAGCCGACGCCAGGAGAACTCTAACCGCTACCCGCCCCACGTCGGCCCTGGACACACATAACCGTCGACTTCATCACGGGCCTGCCAGTCTCCGAGGGAAAGAACACCTTCCTGACAATCGTCGATCGGTTTTCCAAAGCCGTGCACCTGGTGGCTCTCGCCGGACTCCCGTCAGCCAAGAAAACAGCCGAGCTGATACTAGAACACGTAGTCCGCCTGCATGGGTTCCCGAAAGACATCGTCTCGGACGGGGGCCCCAGTTCACTGCCCGGTTCTGGAAGGCCTTCTGCCGTCTGATCGATTCAACCTGCAGCCTATCCTCTGGGTACCATCCCCAGACTAACGGTCAGACGGAGCGGACCAACCTACAACTGGAGCGCTACCTGAAATGCTTCGTCGCCGATCGCCAGCACTCCTGGGCCCGCTACCTCATCTGGGCGGAACTATCACTTAATCTGCACACCTCGTCTGCCACGAACCTAAGCCCATTTAAGGTATGCCACGGTTTCCAACCCTTCATGTTCGAACACCAGGAACCGGAGGTTGATGTACCGTCGGCCCAACAGTTGGTCCGCCGGTGTCGACGGCTGTGGCGCCAGGCCAACCATGTAGGTGACAAGGTATGGTTATCGACTAGAAATCTTCATCTCCATACAGAGGCACGGAAACTTTCACCCCTATTCATCGGCCTATATCGAATCACCCTCCGGATTAATCCTGTCACCTACCAGCTCCAGCTGCCTGCGACGCTCCGAATCCATCCGGTTTTTCACACCTCACAACTGAGACCCTTCACCACTTCACCTATGATTCCACCCTCCCCACCTGCTCCTCCTCCCCGAATCATTGACGGTGGCCCTGCTTACACCGTGCGCCAGATCCTTGATTTGCGACCTAGGGGCCGGAGCACCCAGTACCTGGTCGACTGGGAGGGCTACGGTCCCGAGGAGCGATCGTGGGTCCCGGCCCGGTTCATCCTCGACCCCGAGCTCATCAGGGATTACGGTCGTCGGGTATCCTCCACCCCAGGACCGTCAAAACACACAAACACACAAAGCATGCAAAGAGCAGTCTAAGCCTTGAGCAGAGAGAGAAAATGGATTTTACCGTGTCTGATGACACTTGCTTTTGCTTTACATGCGCGCTGTACAGGCGCGCATACAGAAACAAAATAAAATATGTTTTATGCACACACACATGGTCACAGTGTTACAGTAAACAGGACACGGATGTTGATTATACCAGTAAAAGACGAGCACCAAGACTCAGCAGGGGAGACGATTACGGATTTCTTTGCCTCTGCTCGTTTATTTTATCTTTGCTCCGCCCTGTCTATGAGGCTCTGAACTAGTGATGGGAAGTTTGAATAACTTTAGTGACTTGGAGTGGACGAGTCACTTAAAATGAATCATTCAATTCTGTTTCCTATACATAACCTACGGAGGTCTGCGCGCCCAGCAGAAAATGAAAAAAAATCACTCTCTGAGACAACTCGTTTTTCTGAGTCACGTTAAAGATTCATTCAAAAAGAAAGTGACGGGTCGTTCATGAACGATTCAATTTCGAACTCTGCTAGCATCAGTGCGCGAGACTGAGTGTGTTTACTCCGCGCTCAACTAAAGTAATAATAATCAAATGTCTCCACATCGCGCGACACAACGAATAAATAAAAATCGGTTACTAAAAGAGTTGGCAATGAATTTCATAATCGATTCGTTGTGTTGCGCCACGCGGAGACATTTGATTATTTAAAAAAAACTTTAGTTGTTGCAGCCCTAATTTTGTGTGTAAAGACTTAATGCGATTGCTTCTCACTTAATGGAACGATATGAACAGTTTGACAGCAGAACAACATTTCTCAGAATTTTATTAATTTCACCAAATGTTTATTCTCTGACAAACAATGCAGTCTATGACAATCTATTTAATTTGAAAACTGCTATTATAACTTTATTTTAGAAGCATAAACTTCCACATTTTGAGCAAAGCTAATTTTCATGTGTCGTGACTATTCAATCACATTGTTTCAATCTTTCATGTGTTTAGTGAAGAACGTATGCACACGAAACTCACTACACATTTGGAGCACTGCATGTCCTGGGCTCAACTCAACAGGAAGTCAGTTATTTTGGATAGTTTGCCAAAACGCACCCGATGGATTTTTATTTACTTCTCCTTAGGGGATTTATACGATCGCCACCAAACCAGGCTGTTGTAATTTAAAGACATTGAGAACGCAAAATTGTAGAGGGGTTTATCTCAAATGGGTCAGCCGTGGCGAGTCTTAAACCTGTGCTGAAAAGTGATTAATAACTTTGTGTGGCCTTATATTGAGGGACATTATATTCAGTGACACGTTCAGTGACATCACACTGAGGAACATCATAGTCTGATGCTTATTTTCCAGCATCTGCGGCCTATTGTACACACGTACACATCACAAATGTTAACACTCACACACACAAATACATCTCTCTCTTAAAACACACACATGCACACAAACACACTATCACACATATACACACATCTCTCCCTCACACACAGACGCACACAGTCATCAAAAATGTTAACACACACACTCACATCTCTCACTCTCACACATTTAAGCAATTTCCCTCTGGGATTAATAAAGTTATTTGAATCTTGAATGTACACACACAAGCTTTTTGAAGGTCTTGAAATAAAATTTCTCCTATTCTACACACGTACACATCACAAATGTTAACACACACACACAAACACACACACAGTTGATTTGTCAAATGTTTAGGGCCCAAGCTGACATCAGGCCTATTATGTCATATTGTGTTAAGTGTGCAAGTTGTGCGGTGCACCTGGGCAGCGATGCCTTTTTGTAGGTCTTAATACACTCAAAAGACAAACAGGTTGTGGTGCGATGGCGCAGGGTGCTTGGGCCCACTCATCGTTACTTGCAACTATATTTCTCGGTTGTTACTTTGTGTGCTTTACAATGTCAGACAACATAGAGTGATTAAAAAACAATACAACGCAGGTTATGGTAAGGAAACATTCAGTCTCTTCCATTGCCGGGATTAAAAAAACAAAAAAAATAAATAAATAAAAGCGGTAACAATGTATTTTAGAATCTGTAGAAGCTCAATAGTTCACACACAACCTCTCGCTGGCCGCGCCTTTCTCTGAATACAGCGGTGATATGGGGGTGGGGCTAAGAAACACGCATCTTGGTTTATTTATCTGCACACTTAGTTTAGGTATTCAGAGCACACGGTGACACACCACACACACACACTCAGATCACAAACTCAAATGGTAACTCCCGAAAAGCAGACCAAACGTCATCAGCACGTAACTCCTCCCCCAAAACAGCGCAGCAATTAACATTTACTTACATCTGAATAGAGTCGTTTAAATAAATCAATTATAATAGTTTATGATGTATACATTAAAACATTTATATCTGCGCGCACGTTTATAAGCATTTTGATCAAAACGCTGCCTTTTGTAAAATTAAAATGCGTACGCGCAACAGCACTCACTTTCACTCTGCAAAAGGCGATGCTTATTGTTTTTAAAGTGCATATACACAATAAAACTATTGTTTTAGGCTAACTTATTATACACTTTTGTACTTCGTCTTTTTACACAAACGCTTAGGCGCGTTATAATAATAATAAATTTATAGCACTACTACTAATAATAATACTAATGAATAGAGAAAGTACAGTCAAAGAAGATTCATTATTGAGGGAGAGAAGAAAATGAAGACAATACGTGAGAATGAAACATGACTGCCCCCTACAGGTAATGTAGGTCATGTGCCTGAGAACTTCACTACCGTGGCAGCTTGTGGGATCCTTTTCTCAAAAGGCGCACTCTTAATGGCCACATCTGTAGCGACTGCTGTACTGAGGAGGGACGGTTGGCCCGACGCTTCAACCTAGACTTAGACGCTATGAGTAAAAGCTGATCACAGACCTGAGAGATGTGCTGGACTGTATGGTCACAAGGTCACAAACGTACAGCAGCGCTAGATTATTAAAAGTTTTGTAGATTATTAACCTTGAACTTGACCCTGAACTGAACATGTAATCAGTGTAGTGTATCTCCTGTCCGCTAGAACGGTTTTGTTAAACCTAGAGAATGTAAATGTGTTTCCTATCCTCTGTCTGTCTCCGGGTCTCTATGATTGACATGGTAATGACTGGTTGATGTTGGGCTTGTACAGTGCCTTGCAGAAGTATTCACCCCCCTTGGCATTTTTATGTTTTGTTGCCTCACAACCTGGAAATAAAATGAATTGTTTGAAAGTTTGCATCATTTCAATTACAGAACATGCCTACAACTTTGAAGATGTGATTTTGTTTTTGTGAAGCAAACAACAAATAGAAGTCAATTCTTCTTAAATTTGTGTAAATTTAAAATCTGTACCAATATACTAACTAATACATTTTCCCTTATTGATGTAGAGCACAAACTGGGCTTTCATAATGTGGTTGATGTAAATATGTCAGATTCATGTGCAAATGTTAAACTTGTCAAATTGCACAAATACAATTTCAAACTTTATCAGAAAAGCAGAGAAAAAGGAGAATAAACAAACCTGGCAGATTGTTGTGAATACAGAACTGAGTTCATTAAAGTGTTGCGTGTGTGTCCATAGCAGAACAACTCAATTATAACACTCAAAAACCTTTTATTTGGGGTAAAGTGACTGATGTGCCTAACTTTTTTCAGCAGAGCCTCTGTTTCACTGAATAATCTATGACTTTTCATGAATATGTAAGACCCATTCACACCTGGCTCAGGTTACATCAGGTTTCACCAGGAAAACTATTGTCTCAGCTGTTCACACCTACACACTCTGATTCCTCACACAAACAGGGCTTCTTTTGAGATAAAAAGAAAGCATGGTTTCTGAAACATCAATTGAAATACAATTCTTATGTACACAAAAAAACAACAACACAGCAAATATATGTTATAGTATATTATGACTGAAATAAAGCGCTGCATATTGGCAGATTTAATCGAGTATATATCTGTGTTTGTTGTATTTCTAGGGATTTATGTGAGGAGAAACTGCCTTTTAAAAAAGAAATCGTTTATAAATCTATATATTGGCGTGTGCGTTCATCTGCCTTTTGATCAAAACTTTGCAAAGTTAAAGAGCGCGCGCTGCGGGCTCACACGAACATTTTACTAAAAAGGCTTATTTACAACCATATTTCAGCCATTCACAGACACCATGCATTGTGCTATGTGCTATGTGTTTGTGATCTAAGTATTTTATGAATGAAATAAAGCTGCTGATTTTAGTGCACACTTTCACTTTTCATCTTTCCTTTGATTAAAACGCTTCTGATATGAGCCGATACGAGCAGCTTTTGTTTCAATCATAATATACACAGATTACAAAAGGGACAACTTTTGCAAAGCAGACAAAATGTAAAATCAGTACCACAGAAAACCAACAGAACACAAATATATACTTGCTGAATAAACACTGCATTTTTAACAGTAAGAGCACGCGATGTGAGCAGCTTTATTTCAGTCTTTCCAGCCATTCGTGGTCAAATAATCATTCAGCGCTGGACACAAACAGCCAAAAAGCATGATTATTGTTAATCTGATTATTATTATCATGTCTTTTGTGGTTTGTGTCAAGTGTTGAAAGATTATTTGTGCTTTGTGTGGATTCATTTGTGTGGAGTCATTTTATCATGGAGAGATTCTTACCTGCGTATATAAATATTTACGTTAAAATTATTCGGGGGGCAGGGCTCCAACACGTGAGACATGCGACTTTTTAAAATTTTTAAAATCCATTTAATAACAAACATTTATTTGGCAATAAACTTTTGGAAAGAAAACCGCTTATTGTTTGTGTACATATGTTTTTCTGGGTTGCTACAATATAATTTCATACACAAAAACACATGCAAAGAAAAAATTGCCATCGTCGACGATGCCGTCGACCCCTAAGTGTTAACCCATTGAGGAAACAGCTTTAGTCACTTGTTTGAAAAGCATGAATGCATCAGCAGTCCATCCAGCAGCAGT
>JAOVVB010027421.1:0-15774 GCA_028570985.1 Heterobranchus longifilis
TGGGGGAGGGGGGGGGGGGGGGGGGGGGGGGGGGGGGGGGGGTCAGTTAGAAAAGAGAACAGGCCAAATATAGCTGACAATATTGCGCACATTTGAAGGATTAGGACTTAAGTTCTCCAGCCGCGGGCTCATATGGCCTGGAATGCTTTGAGTCATGAATTGTTCCCTGCGATAATGTTTCATCATCGTGCAAAACAACCTCTGCTTAATTGGTGAGCATTAGAGGAGTGTTGTGCGCTGCTCATCTCAGGGGTCTTGTGACTGAGGGGCCATGTGTCCTCGGCTATCCCATTTCCCTTTCATCGTAAAAGGGTCTGACTGACTTTCACCCGCAGTATCTGCTCTGTCACACTGTTTACCTTTTATAGACAATGGTGATAAGTAACTCCACACCACATCCCCCCCCCCCCACACACACACACACACACACACACACACACCTCTCCAACCCGCTCATGCCCACTTGTGTGTCTCACTAACTGATGTCTTGCACCTTCAGGTTTTCATCACAAGCCCCAAAGGGGAGAATATTACACATTCTTCCATCAAATGTCATCAGCAGACAAAAGGAGAGAAAATCAAATCAATTATTAAACAGAAAAATACTTTTTTTTTTTTTTTGGTTTTTTTTTTTTTTAAATGTGACGGTAGAGCAAATGATAACAGATAAAGGGCTTTAACTTTGCTGTGCACTCAATGCACAGCATGCATGTAAAAGATGCACAGATAATGGTGTTCATGTTAAAAAAAAGAAAAAAAACAATTATAAGACATACAAAATAGGTTTATTCAAATAATGGTATATTTGTGTTTACATTTTCCAACTGTCTTCAAGCATAAAAAAGAAAACTCGGATGTCTCTGCCTGACTTAATGAGATATTTTAATAGAGCCAATTAACAAAAGGTGCTCTGACTGTCTGTTTGTCACTCTATTGTACTGTAGGAGCTAATAAACTAAACACTTATTGTTTAAAATAAATAAATAAATAATAAATGTGAGATTGTTTAATTCAATCAATTTCAAAACAAAGGCGATAACCTTGGAAATAAATTGTATAATCAGTAGTTATCCTTTAAAGTGAATAGAAGTAGCTAAAGAGAATAGTGCGGCGCTTTAAACCGTGTGTGTGTGTGTGTGTGCGTTTGTGTGTGTGTGTGTGTGTCTGAGAGAGAGAGAGATAAAGTCAGAGAGAGAAAATCATCTGTGTGTTTCCCTTCAGGGGTTCCTCCTGTTCTAACAGGTGTCGTGGTAGGGTTCCTCTGGGTTCTTCACCTGCCATAATGAGATATTACTACCTGACAGCTCCCAGCTGGAGGAGCATTGACACGGAATCCACCGTTTAGCACAATTAAATTATCACCCTCCATTGTGATTGTGCCATGCTGTGCAGCAGCCAGGTTTCTGGATACATAATCAACTCGTAACACGGGCTGTATACTGCACACAGTTAGCCTCTTTTTCCACACACACACTCACGCGCGCACACACACACTTAGACACAGAGTTTGTCTATTGTATTATTCCTGCAGACTTAAAAACAGGTAAATCGGAGAAAAGATTGCTAGAACTATTTGATTTTTTACAAGTCACTTTGAGTAAGTGATGCACAAATTAATTTAAATCTCTTAAAACCTCAGCAGACAAAGTAATTACAGATAATGATATTAAAATATAGTAAATGGTTGGGAAAATACAGATTTTTTTCCAACAAGGTAACCTACTGTACAGTGACTGGAGAGTTGTCTAAATGAATTTGTTTAAATTGTTCCTCCATTATTGTTGACCTTCCCTCGCAAAAAGTCAACTCAATTACGGCGCCACTTCATCCTCACTTCACTCTCTCTCCTGATGCCTTCTCTATTAGAAACTGCCACGGTTACCACAGCTAAAATCCACACTCAAATGATAGCCACCCAGAGCAAATTAAGCAAGCCACCTGAAGTGCACACTTTACATATTGAGCAGAGCATTGATAATTACTTTGCAGGGTAAATTATTTTCAATAATATGCTGCTAGAGGAACTGCCTTGTATCTCACTTTAAACACTTGTGCAGCTGCCATGACAGCGTGGTTGGTGTCCTTGCCCCCCACGCAAGGCAAAGGCAGATGCAGGTGTGAGAGTGCTTAAGTGTCCCTGTCTGTCTACTCAGGAAGGGTCGATGAGCACTCACACACTGAATCCCTCGTTGACCCCCCTCCTCCTTCTCTACCTCCATCTATCTCTCGTCTACCATCCAGACTCTATTGGCTAAACATATTATGGAGCAGACATGCTACCACACGCTTCGTCAATCTCGCCGGGTAGCCGTGTTCCAGTGCTTTTTCAGTTTGTTTATCAAAAACACACACACTGCCTGTAACATCGTCATCAACGCTATCGATTCACTCTGACTTGATCCCTGCTCACCACCCCCACACCTCCACCCCCACCTGTGCAGCTGCCCCCATCCCTTCATCCTCCCCTTCATCCCACTTTGACTCCCTCTGTCCCATCCTCCTCCTCCTCTTCCCTTCATCGCTAATGGATCACGTGCGGCTAATTAGGAGGGATGTTTTTCTTGTAGCTTTCTTGGTTTCGTTTTCAGGGCAGCGTTTTGCTCATCAGGCAAAGTTTCCATGAACAGATTGTTTGTTTGTAGTCACACACGTGGCGCGGGTTGTTATTGTACATTTGAGCATTGTATTATATGGTGGCACGCTGCAGAGGGGAGGGGACGGCGGCAAGTCAGACTGGTCATGTGACTACCTCAGACAAAGGACCCATGGCCACACACACACACACACACACACACACAGACAGGAATTTGCCTTCCTGGCTTTTTACTTGTGCCCACAGGTGTGTCGTCGCTTTGCAGATAAAACCGTCGCTGAAAAGGACACACTGGTCTAAAAGCGACTTTGTCATTGTGTCTTTCTTTAACTTGTGACGCACACAGACAATTCTCCCGAAAACCTTTTTTGCATTGGATCAATGGCGGCCACTTTTGTTCGAGCGGCGTCAATAGACGCCTCTGTGTGGTGGGCGGTTCTATGCAGATTGATCTGTGAATGTAGCTGCTCAGCCATGGATGTGTCCCCATTGTTTTTGTATGCATGTGCTTAAGCTCACGCATTAGTTTTGCATGATCTGTGAGATCTGTCGCGTGTGTGTGTGTGTATTTGTACTCAATGTTGTGTGTCACAGCTTGAAAATGGCAACAAACAGTTTGTGAGTCAGTTGCCTACAGCTCCATGACAAGAACATCAGGGACCTGTGGGGATGGGACAATTGATTTTATCGTGGATCACAATAATAATTTCCATTATCGGGAGTATCGTGAATATCCTCACGAATTAACTGCACTTTACAGTGTCCTGTCTGTGGTGCAGTAAAAATATTTGTTTCTTTAAAAAAGTTGTAATGTTTCGAGAAAAAAGTCGTAATCGTTTTGAGAAAAAAGTCATAATGTTTTGAGAAAAAAGTTGTAATGTAGAACAAAAAAATTGAGAAAAAAAACTCTCAATTTAATGAAATGGTCATAATGTTTCGAGAAAAAAGTCCTAATGTTTAAAAAAAAAAAAAAGTCCCAACAAAGCAGTGATTTCAGTGTGTTTTAGTGAAGTTTTAAGAGTATTAAACATATTTTGTTGATTATCAGGATAATATCGTGAAACGCAATTATTTTTGCCAGGCTAATCGTGACATGATATTTTCAGATCGTCCCATGCCGAGGGACATGTCACATGTTTTGAGGTGTGTTTTGGTTGTGTTTATGCGAGCACATGAAGATATAGAGACTCTTGATGGACTTGACCAAACCATACTTGTGCGGATGCAGGAGGCCGAAAAATTGGGCTGTACCATTCCTGCAGGATCCTTCAGTCTTTTTCCTTATTTTAGATGTGACAAACATAAAATCACTTCATTGTGATAGTTATTATAGAAGTATTTTGATTAATAGAGTTATTTTAGCTCATGAGACAAGCAATCTGAGACTAAATTGATCGCCACTCATCTGTTCTGTTCTAATTAGTATTAGAGCAGGCCTTTAGACAACAACCCCCCTCTGTGTGTGTGCGTGTGTGCGTGTGCGCGTGTGTGTTTACAGCTTGCGTCAGAACATCATTTGGTCATGTGAAAGATAAGACCTGTAGCCCCGGAGCATCACACACAGCAGTAGGACATCAGTACAGCCTCTAATGACTACATTTGCTGCGTTTAGACCGCATCAGAATCCCCCTCCATTTCTTCTTTCTCTCATTTAGAAACACACACTGGTGTCACAGCAGCGAGACGCCCGTATGTTCCATATCCAGACACTGTTTATGTATACAGGACAGATATCCAGCTGGGTAATAGATGAGTGTGTGTGTGTGTCTATACTGGCAGCACACTGCAGAGCGAGGAGCTATTAGAGTAGCTTTACCAGACTGGTAGACATCAGACTACCACTGTAGTGCACCATTATGTGCACACACACACACACACACACACACACACACACACATGGAAGTGTCTGGTAACGTGTGGCAGCTGAGAATAAGGAAGACGAGGGGTAGAGACGATGCTAGTGACTCAGCTATGAGGATGCAGCATCTAGGTTAAGAGGTTATGTATGGTGTAGTTTGTGTTTAGAGATGTTCCATTTTTTCCTTCCTGATACCATTTACCTGAACTCATGTATCTGTTGATACCGCGTACCGATTCAATGACTGCTGTATGTTTTCATTATCGATTTGTCTACCGATTGTTTTCTCAATTAATCCTTTGGTCTATCAAAATGTCAGAAAATAGTGAAAAATGTCCCAGTTTCTCAAAGTCCAATGTGATGTCTTTAAATGTATTGTTTTATCCAAAACCTAAATGTATTCTGGTTAATATGAGATGAAACAGAGGAAAGCAGGAAATCTGGCTGAAAACAGCATTTTCTGACATTTTTGCAAAATTACTTGCGAGTAATCGATTATAAAAATAGGCAGTTGGTGACAGGGCTGGGCGGTATGTCCAAAATCTTCTGTCCCAATATAGATCACTTCTTATCTTGATAATTACATGTATCACGATATAGCATGTTTTCTAGTATTTTAATAAATAAATAGTCAATATGAAATATCCACATGTTAAAGCCTATTTTTGTATACTCCTGTGTGAATTAAATACTTGACAAATGAATAGTACAGAGTATTTTCTCATTTAACCTTAATGCAAAATTCAAGCAAATTTCAAGTGAAATTATAGAGAAAAAATATTTTTTCCCACCGACTATGTTTACATGCATGCACACGCAGTGATGTAAAAACAAAACGGCAATCTTCAAATGATATTCCCTCAAAATATTTCGCATCAGATTTTTGTGAGTATGTGCTCGTTATTATCAGTTTAGGCGACGTAATCGTGTATCACGATATCTCGATACGTGATTTCATCACGGTACGATTCCACCGAAAGACGATAAATGATCATATTGAAGCTCTAGTTGGGGATTGTATTTCTGTCGATCGACTAATCGATTACTAATCGTTGCAGCTTCCATGTTGTATGAGCAGCTGGATGAGTGAAGACACTGCATGTGGTCGCCTACGTGCTGCTCCACTTCTCCGAGGCTTAGTGGGTAGAAATCAGGTCACGAGCAAGTCTTTCCCCCCTCCTTCCATCTTCCTCTCCATTCACCCCTCTCCTTCTGTCTGCTTGCTCCCTCCTATTTTTTTTTTTTTACCTCTCTGCACCAGCCCACATCCCTACCCCTTTTCTCCTGCGACAGATTCTTCTAACCATCTTCTGTCTTCATGCAGCCGAGTGCAAAGCATCTCCTCTCTGATTGCATTTCATCCCTCTCTCTACGCTTCCCTCTCTATCCGTCTCTTCCCTGCTCTCTCCTCTCCGTTTGTCTTTCTATGCTCATATCTGTGATCAGATTATGAGGCATATCATGGGATTAGTGAGTCTCGTGGCATGTATTAAAGCAGGAGAGCTGAGGAACGGATAGAGAGGGTTGATGAGTATTTCATGGTAATGCGGCACCCAATCTCATATAGCGCAAGGACTAAATGATGATAAAGAGCATCAATGCCATCGTGGTCGTATTCATCATGGGCTTGTTTGAATGGCCATGGGGGTGAAGCAATAAAGAGCAAAGCTATCTTCAGCCGCTCTGCAATAAGAGAGAGGAGATAATAGAAAAGAGAGAACAAAAACGGACTTGATACTCATCTGTGCTGAAGTGATTCTGGGGAATGTACTGAAAATGTACAATAAGTGATGGGAAGTGTAGTTTCAAGGAAATCTATATGTTTCGGGCCTGTGTTTTTCTCTGGCAGAAAAGCGCTGTAGGTTTTGTTTGTACGACAACGACATTAGCTAGGTAGCTATATGCTACGTAAACAGAGGGTTGATTACACAGCTAAAAACAAGCTTACAACTCGCAAGGTGATAAAAGCACAACGCTCACCAGCAGCAGTCAGTGTCCGGACGATCTGCTCCCACAAACGGGCTTTTCTCCCGTCGTCGTGATTCCTGAAAAGGAACGCTGGTGACGACACCAGCACCTTTCTGACAGTTTCAACTCAAAGCCCTTGGAGCGCCCGCATTATGCTCTCTCCTCATTGGGATCAATTCTGAAAAAGACAATATTTCTACTGCCGTTTACATGCAGCCCTGCAAAATAGGATTTTTTCAACATTTTCCTCCGGTGGCGGACAGCCTCCCTCTTTCATTCCTTCGACCACCTTCTTGAAAAGGTCCAAAAACACGTTGATATCCAAGTCTTTCATAATGTTTAAAAGTAGGTGTGTTTTTTGTCATGCATTTCTACCGCAGGCTTACAAACAGTTGGTTAGGTTTGTCTCCAACAATCACAGCTGACTGTAATCCGTGAACAGGCAAGAGCAGAGGTTCTCAATCTGTTTTCAGCCAAGGACCCCCTACTAGACAGAGAATATACCAGGGACCCCCTCATGTATGTCGCTTTGAATAATTTGACACAGCTTTTTTTTGTTTACACTTCTATAGTTTGTGAAAGAACAACACAAGATAACGTATTAGACATGAGAGTTATAGGCTATATTTGTTAGGTTAGAAAGTAATCTGTGAAAACTATTATAGATTTAAAATTTGAAAGATTATTCGTTAAACTATGAAGCCTTTTTCACGTCATTGGCCCCTAAACTGACACAAATTAGACCACGGACCCCCATTTGATAAAATAAGACTGACAGGATGTTTGCTTTTAGATGTTTTATGACAGAAAGTGTATATAACCCATGACCAAAATAGTCATGCATTCTGTCATTGTGTTACTTATGGATGGATTTATAGTGAAAATACATTTTTTCTGGGGACCCACTGGAACACACTCAAGGACCCCTGAAACACACATTCAGAATGTGCCGTATAAATGTCCAAAGAATGCTCCTAAAACCTGAATAATACCAACATATCCCACATGTCTTAATCAGAAAATGCTATTTTCAGAAGAAGGCCTTATTCAGGATATCCAATGTTGTTTACACGACCCGGAATATTGTCATATTCATAATAAAGTGGAATATTAGTGTACATTAGTGTAGTCAGTGAGCCTCACTGCTTCCACTTGCTCCTCTCTTCACATACTTTTCCCCTCATGGGTTTTCCCCTTTTCAGTTTCCAGTCGTTTTCGTCAGCCTTTTTCCCCCCGCAGCCTGCTTCACCCTCGTTCTTTTGTTCTAGTTTCGTCTCATTTTTCTGTCTCGCTCGCTGCCTCTCTTTGTGTCTTTGGTTCTGTCTCGGTCTCACTGTTTCCTCTCTTCATTTCTGTGTCTCTGTCTTCCAGACAGATGGCAGGTCTCTGGGTCAGGGTGGGGTGATGGCCTACAGGGTGGAGGGTTGTACCACAGAAGACATCCAGTCAGAGACAGCCTCTGTCTTCTTTGCTTCACCTCTCTCTTTCCTAAACATGTGCTCTCTCTGCCAGAGGTACGCACACAGTCCTGAGTCCTTGGCCTTCCTGCTGTGCCTCAGTGGTCTATACATATCTGTGTGTATATGTGTGTGTGTGTTTGCTGACAGAATGGGGTTTTGTGGAGAGAGACAGCCCCCAGAGTGGGGCAGGGAACAGATTGGAGTCTGAGCCTCCATGTCCTGACTCATTAATCTCCTCTTTAATTCATGGTCTCACCGCCGGCTCAAAACACATACACTCGTACACAGACACACACGCTCACACACACTCGTACACAGACACACACGCTCACACACACTCGTACACAGACATACGCAGAGCCAGCTCCAAGCTCCAAAAGGAGACGAAAGAGGACACATGATGCTGGCACGAACACCAGCAAGTGTCAACACTGAGGGGAGGTTTAATGATTTAATTTCCTCATTTCTCTTGCTTCCTTTCTACTGCTTGGAAATGATTCATCACACTTGAAACCAGTTCTGCTGTCCCCCCTCACCCACCCCTCAACACCAGCATTGATCTCGTGCTTCAGGTGGCAGTGATCTAGCCAAGAACGTGAAGTTAACAAGAGCGTGAAATAGCTCAGTGACTGATGGATGATAAGCTAACCTGCAGGTTAGTGTTGCACTGTGAAACTGCTCATCCTCGTTCCTGGGAGCAGCTTTTCAAAGTCTGGCTTTTTTTGGCTGAACTCCAGTTTTCCATACGGCTCATGCAGAAGAAGAAAGGTTGGCAAGTTATTATCACACTACTTTCTCTAAACTTGTTTCAAAGCTGTGACAGGTGGGTCCTATAGGTTGTTTGCATATGACATCACACACGGTGCGCTTTTCAGCGCTGTTCACGGCTGTTCCAATCCATCAAATCAGGAAAAACTAGGGCTACTTTTGAGTCCCGAAAATAGTCATATTTACAGGGGAGAAGTAAAAAAAGAATTTTTAAAAAATGTTTAAAAACTCACAGAGAAAGGGCAGCAGATGTGGAACAAACCTCCGTCTTCAGTCTGGAGGGGTGAAGTCAACTACGAACATCATTGTCTCCACGGCAGGTAAAATCAGTTTTCTGCTGATAGCTGCTGCCTGCAGGTTCATCCAACACTGTTATGTCGTCACTTTCCTCTATTTCCATTCACACAGTATACAGATTCATCACTACCTGCCCTCTGTCTGAATTTTGTCATAATAGAACGTGATTGCAAACAACCTATTGCGTGTAGAGCTGCTGTCTGTCAGCTTGTTGTTTAAAATGTCACATTTTTTTGGTCCTGGTGCAAAAATAAGCAGAGGGGAACCACATCCAGTCTAAAAGGAGCCCTATTTATACAAGCGGAGGCTTAAATATAAAATAGCTACATAAGCAATGGAAGAGGAACTTCAGCCTTATGAAACATGCACATTTTAAGCAACACGATTCAAATGGATGCGTTCCTCTTCAGGCATCAGCAAGTGTAATATGTATTTTTCATATTTTCCTCACAGGGGATGCATTTTCATCTTTTTGGCTGTTAGCTTGAGCAGTCTGTCTTTTAGGATTGTACTTAATTCCCAATGTCCTTGTATTATGCCTTGACTTTGCCCTATGTATTATCCAGCGTCTGCTCTTGTCACTTGCTGAAGTAGAGTCCTGAAACCACGACTTACAAGATCTTAAGCTCTACAGCAATCCCTACCTTTCCTGGTCATGTGGGATCTTTGGCAGCTGGCCCGACTCCCTTGTTCCTGTAGCGCCTTCGCAAATTGTGATGAAGCATGAAAAAGTGGAGGAAGGCCTTGAGGATGAGCAGGATAGAGATGGAACTCGTGAAGATGATGAGGACATGGATAAGGAAGGACGAACAATCACTCACATTGTGGACTTCTTTTTCTCAAAGATTATTTTTGGGCTATTTTTGCCTTTATGATAGTATAGTTTGAAGATTGACAGGAAAGGGGGGAGAGAGAGAGGGGAGAGAGGGGACGACATGCAGCAAAGGGTCAGAGTCGAACCTGGGCCGCTGCAGACTCAGCCTACATGGGACACCCCACTTATTGTTCTAACTGAAGACAGATTTGATGCTATAAAGACTGAAACTGACATCATGCAACCACTAGAACGATGGAAGTACTAATGGTAATAATGACTACAGTAATTATTATCATAGGATGGCGATGACACTTAAGGATGAGGGTTCAATCAATCAAACTTTATTCATATAGCACAAGTCATACATAAAATGCAACTCTGCTGAACATAAGAGTTAAAAAGAACTTCGCCTCCGCCCACTCAGCCTTATCAAAAGCAGTGACGTAGGTTACCCATAGAGGTTACCACAGTAAGATAATCAATAAGGTTAGAAGGGGAGAACTCTTCAGGTCTCTCCACAGGTGTTCTCTGGGGTTCAGGTCCGAGCTTTGGCTGGGCCATTCAGAAACATATCCTGAAGCCAGTCCAGCGCTGTCTCGGCTGTATGCTTTTGGTCATTGTCGACCTTTGCCCCAGTCTGAGGTCATGTGTAGTCTGGAGCAGCTTTTCTTTAAGGACTTCACTATCAACTCTGACGAGTCTCTCTGACTGTCCCTGCCACTGAGGAGCACCCCCATCTCATGATGCTGCCACCACCATGCTTCACTGTAGGGGTGGTATTAGCCATGGGGAGCAGGACCCGGATTTCGCTAGACGTAGCTCCGTTTTTTTTTCCCATTAGGCCAGAGAATCATTCCTCATACTCTCAGTGTCCTTTTAAGTGGCTTTTAGACACAATCCAAGCATGCAGTCATATGTTTTTTTTTTACTTGGGAGTGAATTCTTTCTCCGCCTTCAAGCCACCAGCAGAAGTATTCACAGAACCGTAACGGAGCCGCATTAGTGATGCGGCAGTCGATCCACAAGCAGGTCAAAAAGTGACAATGCAGCATTCAGAGTAAGGTATTATTAACTTACAGAAACATTGCATGGAATAGTCCACCTTCTCTTCCCACCTCTCTTTTCTTTCTCTCTCTCAAACACACACGTACACAAGCATGCATGCTTTGTGAAATCACACACTGTAGCTGCATTATGCCGCCGTTCATTGGTTCATTGTGAAAAAACAAAGCCAGCACAACCGCAGACCTTCATTGCAGCAATATTGTGAAATCTCTGTGTGAAAGAGGCTATTCAAAGCTTTAGAAATGGTTTTCTAGTATTGCGCAGAAATGTACCTTGACACAATTTGTTTGCAGAGATATACAGAGAAAGCATGCTTTTTATTTTGACACGCACAGTGACTTTTGGGAACTTATATATGCAGGTGTGTGTGTCTTAAAATCACATCCAATTAGTTGAATTTGGTGGACCCCATTCAAGTTCTAGAGATACCTCAAAGATAATCAAAGTGCATAATCAAATGCACCTGAGCTGAATTGTAAATGCCAGAGCACAGGGTCTGAATACTTACAACATATTGATTCTGTAGAAAGGCTATTAATGTGATTGTTAGTGTTAAAATGTTGTGATGTGATTGGATTCATCATCTCAAATGCACTTTGTCATTCACCCTGACATTTAAGTTTTTACAGTGTGTCTGTATTTCCTCTGATGTTTCTTTTGATCTTGCCGAGTCACTGTGATCTCATGATCCGCTCATGGACTGTTAATCACAAAGTAAGGCAGAGGTCAGTGCACGCACACATCACAGTCGCTCACTGGACTTTATATGCACTCTCTTCTTCTATGACATCATCTTGTTTCAGCAGCCAGAGCATCATGGCACTTGCCCACGTTGCTAAACCGTATTTCACACGAATGCAACAGTGGCTTTACTCAATAAACAAAAACACATCATGTGTTCCTGGCTGCGCTCTGGGCCCAGGGACACTTTGATCCGTTTGTGCACAAGGCCATGCAGTGTTTGCGTGTACACATCCCAAGTGTTGCAACTTACAGGAAATGTTGCTCAACTACAGGCAGGACAGATAACATTTTTAAGTGTATTAAAAGCCAGCGTCTCCTTGTGACTCTCAGGGACTTCTTCTCTCCAACTGTGATCCTGCTTTCTTTTTAACTACCTCATCCCATGTGTGCAGATCCTTTGCCTTGTCAGTTTTGGGATTCTTAGGCCCTGTCTGCAGGTGGACGTTTTTGTAAACAGAGGATAAAAATATCAATTTAAAACCATATCCATATACATATGGACAGGGCTTTTCTATAATACTGTCTTCAGTTCTACACATCTCTCTAAAAGACGTGGAAAAAGATGTTTTGTGTACAGTGCACTATAAAAAGTTTTCAGTCGCTGCTAGTTAGAAGTTTTGTCTTAGATTTAGTGTCGAGGAGAAACGGACAACAGAAACTCTACATTCCTTTCTGGCCATTCATTGACTGACTGTGCGGATGTGGCCTTTATTATGACTCATCACATGCTGCTCATTCATGCACTGTGCTCATGCACACATGTATATACAGACATGCCCTTCATAACAAAAGCATAGGGAATTCAAAGCGTGCTCATGGTAGTTTGGATGTGTGTATGTATATCAGATCAGTGAAACAGTGTCACAGGGTTAGAGTTTGGTATCAATCCCAAATATGTTCTTTAAAAAAACCTGCATTTTTGATTCTGCTTCGAGTCGAGTCTCAAATGTTTTTGAAAAGCTCAAAACACCCAACCCACACATCCTTCTGTCTCATCACAGAAAAATGCCACCGTTATTGATTTTATTTGTTTTTCTCTTTCCCACGATGCCCGGCTCCCCACGGAGCATGACCTCCCCCAGTTCCAGTAACTGCAGCTCATGTGCTCATTTGTCTCGTGTCTCTGGACGCGACTGGTTGATCTAGAATGTTTTTGTCAAGTCACAGCTATTCAGAGGGAGTGTTGCACCCACACTCGCTCAAAGCAGCCCTTATGTTTGAGAGCGCACGGTGTGTCCGAGGGAAAGAGCTTTTGTCAGCTTTCTATCACAGTAGAGAAGTTTCCGGTCGTAGCAACAATGAACCCTCCGCATTCTTCTCTGCATGTGATGGGAGTTTCAGCTCCCTTTAGCGTCAGCACAGTTTCGTCACAGATACCGTGTCTGCGTCTTTCAACCAGTTTCCAGCCGCCGCTTGTGGCCAGTGTGGCCTGAACATCATGTGCTCTGCGGGTTGCTAGAAAGCCGTCCTTGTCTGTTGAAAGAGAGCTGTCGAGGTCAGATGTTACAGAGACAAGAGGACTCTCACAGTTTAAAAGAAACTTGTACATACAGCTAATCTTTAGTGCTAAAATGACTAAATATCAGAGCATTATTTGTGGGTTCATGTTCGTTTGGATAATATGTATATTTCAACAAGTCCTCCAAACCATACGACCATATTTGTCGTTTGTCCCTCCTCTCTAATATGACCCATATGAGTGTTTTCTGTCCTCATACCTAAAAACTTCAGTAGGTTTCAGTAGGTTTAGGTTTAGAAAACAAAACAACTTGGTAGGAAGAAAAAAAGGTTGTAGTTTGGGTGAAAAGCAACAATATATTTGTTAAATTAAATCACTTCTGTGTGTACGTAAACAATGTTTTCACGCATTTAAACTGCAAGTGTTTAAGTGACTGTAACAAACAGAAGTCTGTGATGTTCTGCGTCATGAGACGTTCTGCTGCACATGATGCTCCAAAGTGATTTACTGTCTCAAATATCCTGATTTTAACTCAAACTACGACCTTTTTTCTAACCTACCAAGTTGTTTTGTTGCTTAAATCTAAACCTACCAAAACAACGTTGTTTTAACAACATTAACGGCACATTTAAAACCACAACACTGGGTATGACTTTCATATGGGTCGTATTAAGGCTGAGCAATATGATGATATATATCATCAAAACAATAAAAAAATATCTATCATATATCATTTTCTACATTGTTTCTATCATAATGTCGAACAACCGGTGGCCTCACTGCGTTACAGGAATGCTGCAGGAACTCTTGATGTTCTGATCTTTGCACATGGGAGCAAAACTGGAGACTATTTATTAATTTAATTACCAGAAAACATGTTATATTGTGATATATATCATTATTGACATGAAATGACCAGGATAGAAGATGTTGGCCGTATCACCCAGTCATAGTTCATATTTACTTCTGCAGCTACGAGCGTTAATACAGTAAACGTCTGTCTGGTCGTAGGAGAGAGTCGGAACCTGCGGTGCGTTTTGACGATCACTTACCTACAGTGGACCGAGATCGGCCCGTCCTGGCCGAACTGCTCTTTTGTTTTATGGACTTGGCCGATGAAATCGATGAAGCCCTCTCCTGATTTGGGCACTCCTTGTTCCGGCCAGTCCGTGAACTGAAACTGCCTGACTGTCCGCGACTGTCCGTCCTGAGGACGCAGGGAGACAATCGACGAGACGTCGGTCAGAAAACACGGAAATAAAAACCGATCTGTCGGTCAGACGGGTCGTTCCCCCGACCACCTCCATCGTAACGATCCTCGTCTTTGTGGGTTTTACGCAGCGAGACAGCAGCTTTTAAAACATGTAGCTCAGGCAGCAAGTTGAAAGCATCAGAGGAAGTGTTTTGTCATTTCACCTGCATGTATTAAACATGAACACTGGAGATGCTAATTCCTTTGATGTGTACCCCCGACAGGGTGCTGCGAGAATCGACTTTGAGGGTGTGCATTACTTAAGTGATATTGTATCCCCTCGATAAGGAGAGCAGTCCCACTGCAGAGACAGAGTAACACGCACTACAAAGGAGGGAGTCTGTGCCATTTATCTGCGTAAGCCTTTGATGGAATTAAAAACTCTGGCAGCTCGCTGCTGCCGGCAACACGTTTGTTTTTACACTTTGACATGTGTCATAATTCCCTCAAATATATATTTATGCTTATGCTACACTTAAGGCCATCGTTTGGTATAAACAAACAGTTGATACAAAGCCAAAATGTTTGAGCTAATGACGAGTGCGATGTTAAATCCGCCGCTCGGCGATGAGTGTTCGACGCTGCCTTTCAAATCTCCTTTCTTGGTAAATAACATCATGTGATTAAGAAATAATGAGATTTCAGAAATTAAAATAGTCAGGTGTAAGCTCGATAACTCGCTTCTTTCTTTGTACGTTTTTACACCAGTGACCCGAAGTTAAAGTGCACATCGCTGACATTTTTGGTGTCGTGCAGAATACTTTGCATACTTTCCTCTGCCCCGCGGCTGCGTGTGTGTCATGTGTGTGTGGCGTGTGTGTAATGTGTGTGTGGCGTGTGTGTAATGTGTGTGGCGTGTGTGTAATGTGTGTGTGGTGTGTGTGTCATGTGTGTGTGGCGTGTGTGTAATGTGTGTGGCGTGTGTGTAATATGTGTGGAATGTCCTTGTGGCCTCTGATTGGTTGATACCACACGGTGAAAATAATTGGATCTGGGGCGGAAAACTTTACACCCAAGAAATGTTGCCAGATTTTCCACAAAACGATGTGGTTTGAGGACAGATTCACTGTGGACACTTTTAAAAAGCAGCTTAAGACTCATTTGATTATTTGTCTTTTATGTTTTCAGCTTGATGCCTGGATTTAATTTTTTCATTTGCCCGACTGGACAAGTGGGTCAGAAATCTAATTTATATAAATTGTTTGATTTATTAGCGGTTATCAAAATGACAAACAAAAACAAAAATTAATTGTCAACTCTCAACAGAGATGAGAAGGAAGCAAGATGGCTCCCTCCATCATCAACTCCAGCTGTTTAATTATTTTTTACCAGTTTCTAGAGTTTCTAGATTTATTATCCCTGCGTGGCATTTTACATTTTACCTACACAGGGAGCTGAAGTTTGTAGTTCTAAATCCAGGAAATGAGTCATCATGACATCACTTCCTGTCCCCTGGTCTGTAAATGAGTCCTCATGACATCACTTCCTGTCCC
>JAOVVB010027431.1:0-15773 GCA_028570985.1 Heterobranchus longifilis
TAGAAAGGCTTGCAGTTGATGATGAAAGTTTCCAGTTCAGCAGAGCAGTGCTGTAGGATCACTGTCACATCTTTACACCAGTTGTTGTTGATGAAAAAACAGATTCCTCCACCTCTCGTTTTGCCGGAAGACTCCGTGTCGCGATCCGCTCTGAGCAGCTGGAAGCCGGCCAGCTCCACAGCTGTGCTCGGGATAGATCCACATAACCAAGTCTCCGTGAAGCACAAAACGTGAGAAGAAGAAAAGTCTCTGTTTTTCCTTGCCAGTAGCGTCAACTCGTCCATTTTGTTACTCAGTGAGCGGACGTTGGAGAGGAATATTCCCGGTAACGGAGAGCGCGCTCCGCGTCTTCGGAGGCGTACCAGCACCCCGGCTCGCTTTCCTCTCCGTCGGCGTTTCACTGCGTGAACAATAGCGACTGCGCCTTTCACCAGAATGTCCAATAATTCCACTGATGGCAGTAGAAAGTCGGGAAATAAATCCGGAGGAGATGTTTCCCTGATGTTCATGAGCTCTTCTCTGGTAAAAGAGCTCAGAGTTCTGTCACAAAACACTACATTTACGACGAAAAACAACACAAACAAAGCGCACCGAAACACCGAGGCGACCGTCCGTGGCGCCATCATCGTTATGTGAAACTGTTGGCCCTCCCTGTTGTTTTCTCCCTCCCTTCATGTTCCACTGGCTCGCTAATCGCCGCCGATCTGCACTGCGCACTCCTCTGACCCAGTGCATTGCATTTACACTGTTAGCTGTCGCTGTTAGCGCTCCCTGTTTCAGCAGACTGGGACCTAGCACTGCTAGCCGCCGCCATTTAGGCTCAGCCACCTCCATGTTTGCTTGTCACATCAGAGGTGAGAGCTGTGTACAGCCGTTCTCAGCCCAGACTCTGAATGTTAATCAAACTCTTGTGAGAGCCGTGTGGAGATAATCCCAGCCCAGACTGAATTTTGTTCTGAATGTCATGTACAGCGCCTTTAAGCCTCTGACGGTGCATTTTATATAAAAGCCAAAATGGTTACAGCAACAATATTCTATCAGGCACTTCAAGAGTTTAAAGAGACTGAACTATGATATAGACACAGCAGTGAAAATGTTCTTCAGCTCCAGCTAATTACCCGGGCCAAGTTATGAGTCACATTACAGTACAGATGCAATTCCAATTCATTAGTGTAATATTCAGACTTTAATGGTGTTAATTTTTCAGCAGTTGCCTTCGCCCAGTGTTCAATGCTCAGTCATGCTGGCAAACACACACCCACACAAACACAATTCAAAAGCTTTACGGTGCCTCTGTCTGCTAATGCCCCTAAAGATTCAATGACCAGTGGAGTATATGCTGGTGGTAAACTCACATTTATTCAATTCTTACTGAGTTCTGGTAGAGACTGACAGGTGCACAGCATATTAAAAGAAATGATGACGAACACAGATACCACAGTGAACCAAGTTATCATGCCCCCCCCCCAGGCAATATTGACTTACTTTTTATAGATCATGCACAAGGTCTTACTGTCTCGCTCTCGCTCTCTCTCTCTCTCTCTCTCTCTCCCCCTCTCCCTTTCTCTCTCTCTGTCAAAGGCTTCTCAGGCAAAGAGTGTTTACTTTGATAATAGCAGTGTTTCACTCTCTTGACAGCCACTGACTGGCACTGGCAGGGCTCCAGCCTTGCTCTGTGCTATCTTTGATAGACTGTGGAAGTTGTTTTAATTGTAGGGCTGTGACATATTTGAGAATTAATAACTGTTAGCTGTTTACTTAGCATAATCAATCCACCGGCTGGAGACAGAAGTGTGTTCAACTAGACTACAAGTTCATTTTATGGGGAGCGATTGTTTATAGCACAGCATTTAAATTGTGTTGCTTCTTGTTCAGTAACAATGAGACTAGATGCATGGACACAGGCATAAACTCTGGCAACCCAAGAGTTCAGCACTATAGATTATACAGTGTACTCGTCTAAAGGGCAGCCGCCATTATTACACAGACACAGTTTAACTGAACAGCATATCAGAACGCAAGCAGAACACGAAGAACATTACTGAAATTGCTGTACATTTTCTCCCAAAGTTGAAGTTTATTGTTGGAGCAGCTGATCAGCGCAGCCCAGGAAAGATATCTAGCTGTCTGTTAAAAGTGGTCTAAATTTTGTTAATCGTCATCGACATTTAGTCTAGCCCTCCCCTGGACAGAGGCCCCATAGTCCTGCACCTTGTTCTATAGCGCCAAAGAGAATAGGAAATGAGTAAGCACCATAAATTCTGCATGAATCTGTAGCCTCTCGTACCTGACTCAATTTCAACAAAGACCTGCTGGCACCAGGGCCAGTTTGGGAAGTGTTGTTTGTGCTGACAACTTATCAAAAGTAGTGTGAAGGCAAAACAGACTCTGGTATCTGGCCTTGAACACCTATGAACTATGGCTTACATGGGAGGTGCCACCGCAGAATGTTTCCTTCTGCCTGCGTATGACCTGGATTCGTCTGGTGTGCTTTATCTAAATGGGATTTCAAATTCATTCGAGTAAAATGAATATAATCAGCAAAAAGACAAAGAATGGCTTTGTAGGTTGAAAACAGTATAGAGGAGTGCACAACATTTACATGACTAGTCATCAGGAAACCTGGTGGTGAACAGCAATAGCATTTATAAATAAATGATCAGCTTTTAAGTACTGTATTATAATCTTACCTTTTTTGTTTTTTACTCTTGTTCACCAACAACTTTGGGGAAGGTTATCTTTGGCTGGGCTTAGATAGCAAAAAAAAAATGTAAATCCTCACACATTTAAATTGGATCCCATAATACCCCCAGATGAAATTGTCAGATTTTATTCTTTCGACCTGCATTCTGCATTTAAAAGACATTTTATCTTAGCCCTTACGCACAAAGACACACATACACACTCTCTTGCTTTCTCTGCACAAAATCCCAGCAACTGCAGATTATCCACATGGTTATGAAATGTGTTCAAAGAAACACTGTGCTGGATAAGTTTTGCTGCATTTACAGTAGATAATCCTTTATCTCAGCTGCCCATCACACTTGTGGGCTCCACCAGCTTGTTGCCTCTTTGTGGTCAACATTTCAGAAGTCCTTTCCTTTTGTTAACCTCATTGATTTGTTTCATTTTGACCACTGCTACCACTCAAAGCGGTGATATTACCACCCAGAATTGGCTACAAGCAGGACAATACTCTATGCTCTACATTTTTGATCAACCCACTCTGTCCACTCTAAATACACTTACACTCCTGTTTCCCATCATTCTAACAACAAAGGGCTCATATCTGTTCTTATCCAGAACTCCTCCTTAAACTTCATCATCAAGTATAGTGACTGTCAATATTTCATGTCTCAACATTAATATTTAGTAGACAGTGAGTCTAGCCCTACCCTGGACAAAGGCTCCATGACAGAGATGCTCTGCATCCCTGCAACTTGTTCTATAGTGCCAAAGAGAATAGGAAGTGAAAGCGTAAGCAGCATAAATTCTGCATGAATCCACAGGCTCTCCTACCTGACTCACTTTCAACAAAGACCTGACACCAGGGCCAGTTTGGGAGGTGTGTTTTATGCTGACAACTTCAGCCAACACAGACTCAGACTGGTAAAATCCTGATAAACATTTCCTTCACACAATCATACACCCTCTCTGAGACACACATGCACACACTGAGGCCCTTAACAGCACATATTGTGTGCTGGAGAATGATGTAATTATGGTGCAACCATGAAATTTAGTCATCCATTTGAAGTCACATTAAAAATACTTAAATAAATGAATAAATTTATGTGGTTTACATACGATTGCAAAGCACTATTACGTTTTTCCAACAGGGAAACATGAAAGTAAAGCATGTGACGTTATAAACGTCACAGAATCCAATACTATCAAATTAAGCCAGTGATAGTCATCCACACAGGAATGCTGATTTGTATACCAGCTCTGTCCTGATTGGTGGATACTGCATATTAATGGCCATTCTGGTAGTTATCATTCTGCACTGCCTGACAGCAGGCAATGCAGCGCTCAGCAGAGCTGCCAGTGCTTGGAGAATTGGAGAATTGGAGAATTGGCTCTGACGAGGTTCTAGCTTGTGCGGACTATTTTCTGGCTGCTGACAACAAGCGGCGCTGAGGATTTTATCAGCCAGGAACACTCGCAGGGCATCAGTCCCAATAACCGATCTATTGAAACCACTAATGTACAACGACTTGCAAATCGATCTAGACACCAATATGAAAGTAGAAATCTGTAACTCTTTGCATGACAAGAGGTTGCACAGTTGTGGAAAGTTGTGGTGAAGCCTGTCGTTTGTTCAGCTATTTAAAATTTTGAAAATGCAACTGCTCGCAAAGTGCAATAGTTCAGTGCTTTTTTGATGTGTAAAACTTCAACTGTGCTGGCTCTGTGTTTAGCAGCCTTTCTCACTGTTAAACACACAAGCTGTGACCTGACAAGCCAGACAAACTTATAAACACTTCTGGAGAACATCTCAAACCACATTAATATGCTCTTTTCTTTTCTTTCTTTTTTTATACAGTTATCCATGTATTAATGTTCACATGTCCACATCATATACTATATTATATTTCTATTTTGCTATATTAATACAGACAACACTTAGTATCATTACTGAACCACAGTGAGGGTCGGATACCGAACTCAAACCCAAATTACGTTGGTATGAAGTGGAATTAGGGACAGGGGAGGGGAGAGGGAAGGGTTGCATTTTGTTGGTGTGTAAAATGTTATAAATAAATAAGAAAATGTTCTAAGTAAATAACAATGTTGAAATTGAGAAGTTTGGACTCATTTTTACAACTGAAATTACATTTTTGTTATAACAGAGAGAATAAAGTACCGAAAAAAAGGGACTGTCAGGTACCGGTACTGAATTCAAATGTGGATGGTACCAAACCCTAACCACAGTATATATTATTCCGTGTACACTGTTTACATATCTACTAGACTCGCTGCTATTAATCATACTGTGTCTCTTAGGCTCTTGTATAGTTCATTTATTTTCTTACTTCTACTCTGATACTATTTGTATATACCTCCTATTTTATTTATGCTTATTTTTTATTATATTTTTACTTCTATATGTATCACTTATTTCTGTCTTGTGCTGCTACAACACCTGCATGTCCCCTCTGGGGATCAATAAAGGCTTATCTCATCTAAATCTTGAATAAACATTACAGATACCAGCTTTATGAATATATAAGCACACAAGAAGACACCCGCACCACATACTGTACATGCACAAAGCACTGAAATTATGAGCCAGCTTTTTGCCAGAGCCCTCTGCGTCAACAGAGTGGATCCATTCAAATAAATTTTTGTTTATGGCCTCTTTGCCTGTGCACAGCTCGTCCATAATCTTGTCATTTGTTGGGGAAAATCAGGAACACTTGGTTAGAGACAAATGATCTCCCTGCTAATGGAAATACTACAGAATCATTTTCATGTAAAAAAAATAAATAAAAAAAAAATCCAGATTTTAATTAATTGTGCAACCTGTCTACAAATCAGTGCTGACAAGAAACACTGTAGATCTCACTGATGCACTCAAACGGCACACAGACAAGCATGTTTTGACAGGACCCGATTATTAAACTCGCATGGCGACAAATCCGCTTTACAGCAACACTCATTAAAGACCTCTTTTATATTTCACAGACAGCAATTCAGTGTTTCAAAAATACATTCTATCAAAGAGTCACGAATCACAAAATGTTATTAGTCACAGAATTAAAACACAGAGTGGGTGGATTCTGTCACTTAACCCAAAGGGTGGGCATCCTTGCACCCTCCTCTCCCATTAGACCCCGCCCTGCACTTTTCCTTTACTAAATGGAATTTCCCATGCATTTGTGCCCCCAAAAGCTTGACCCCAGTTCACTGTTTTATCTTAGTCCGGTTAATGCATTAAAGGGCAAATGCATACAATTTATTCTTGATGGAAAACATGAGCTGTCAGAGCAGTGGAAGCTGATATGATTGTATGGGTAGAGTGGATTTTACACACACCCCAATTAACTCTGTTTGAACAAGCATCTGGGTCTCTGAACTTCCATCCCATTTGTTGAGAGACCTCCTCTGACCCTCCATACTCCATACTCTGGAGAGAAAAGATTAAAGCAAATGAATAAACTGTTGTTTACCTTTTCGATACACAAAGGATTTTGTTTCACAATAATGCATCATGAAGTGCTCTGCCCTGCAAAATGAAATGGATCTGGTTGCAGGTTGAGAATTAATTTTGTTTTGATTGATTATATTAAAAGCCTGCTTCAACTCTGAACATCATGTTCTTGTTCTTGTGAGTGGTGGGAGTGGAATAATGCAGTTCTCTTAACAGTCTTACTCCAAATGAACTCAGATAATTAGGATGACAGGTTGATATCTTCGTGTTGTTTTATGACATGCGCTTCAAACTTTTACTATGATAACTGAGAGGATAATAAACAAGTGAATTTATGTCAAACTGTCTTTTGTCCATTTCGAGACTGAAGAGCTCTAACGTGTGGTATATCTCTGTGTCTTGTAGCATTTATCTTTCTAATTTCGATCCTTCATTCATCGTCCAAACAGGCATAACAAAGAACCCAGTTAAATCCCAACAGTCACTGGTCTACATTAATACAGCGATGCACTGACTTTCACATATGCACATATCCACCAATTGATTGATTGATCTTTTCACCACCAATCAAAGATCTATTGTTCAAATACTGCATGAAGTTGCCTTGTTCACTGTGATATGAGTACAGCATCCCCAATTTACCTCAACAGCTGAAAATACATGATAAATAAGCCAAAAAGTGTGGATTGCTTTGGGTTGTTTACCAAGCGAAACTCACCATATAATTCAGTGTATTAAGTGGAAGCTGCCAGAAACTGTTTTAACCGTGTCAGCTTATGCCTTTATTAAGCTGTCATTTTGTTGTTTGGCTGCAACATCTGAGTAAATTCTACCAAGCATACACTATTTTAAGACCTCCTGTTGTAAGCCTGGCATCCTATTGACTGGGCGCCTCCATAGCCTAAAGCATTTCGACAGTTGTCAACACTGGTGCACTGAAATTTTAATGTGCAACAAAATCAATATGTCATTCACTTTCACAGCCCATGTATATTATTATATTTATTGATTTTATTTTATCACTTACTTACTTACCTACTTCCTTACTTACCTACCTACTGTCCTACCTACCTACCTACCTACTTATCTACCTACTTACTTATCTACCTACTTACTTACCTACCTACTTATCTACCTACTTACTTACCTACCTACTTATCTACCTACCTACCTACTTATCTACCTACTTATCTACCTACCTACCTACCTACTTATTTACCTACTTACCTACCTACTTATCTACCTACCTACCTACTTATCTACCTACCTACCTACTTATCTACCTACCTACATATCTACCTACCTACTTATCTACTTATCTACCTACCTACCTACATATCTACCTACCTGCTTATCTACCTACCTACCTACATATATACCTACCTTCTTATCTACCTACCTGCCTGCCTGCCTGCCTACCTATCTACCTATCCACCTACCTATTTCCCTTATCTACCTACCTACCTTCATATCTACCTACCTACCTACTTATCTACCTACCTACCTACCCAAGTTACTTACCCATCCACCTGCCTACCTATCTATCTCCTGCAGCTATTGAAAGTTCGACACCCACCTGTCCAGCGATCCTGTCCAGATCTCTCTGGCCCTGAGAGGTAAGTCTCCGCCCACTGTAAGTTAAAATAACACATCACTTATTCAAAAAACGTTGTCTTAAACACAGCTTTCCTCTCTCTCTCTCTCACCCATTTGGGTCCTTCTCCACCATCTTGAGGCCCTCCAGGGCCTGCAGGACCTTCCTCGCCACATTCCTGGAGCCCACGCTGAAGTGGGCGGGGCACACGCCGTTCCTCTGGCGCCCTCCGTAGATCTTGATCATGGAGCCCACGCCCACCCCTCCTCGCAGGTACAGGTGGCGAGCTGTGGATGCTGGTGACATGTGCAAAAAGTACACACAGTATATGTGTTGCAATATATCTTATTCTATCTATAACATATCAAATGTGTGGCATTTTTTCTCTGTGGAGGTCAATATGTCAAGTAGCAGCTGTGTGCATATTGTATATATTGTACCAGTTATGGAATATCTACTCATGGCAGGAATGAACAATATTACAAGTGTTTGTGTATAATCATACATCACATGGATTTCTAAAATCACAGACTGTAAAT
The DNA here is from genome assembly GCA_028570985.1 of Heterobranchus longifilis. Lineage (NCBI taxonomy): Eukaryota > Metazoa > Chordata > Actinopteri > Siluriformes > Clariidae > Heterobranchus > Heterobranchus longifilis. The sequence goes on from JAOVVB010027431.1 coordinate 8,288, forward strand.
CTGCTGTAAAACTCATGATACAGCTATTTTGTGTAAAAGCAGTGTTATTATTGACACTATGGATGCGACAATAATGGATTTTATCATGGATCACAATAAGTTGATCGGGATGAATTTCCAATATCGGGATAATCGTGAATATCCTCACGAATTGACTTTTTTTTTTTTAAAGAAACACCATGAGGATATTCACGATTATCCCGATAATGGAAATTCACCATGATCAACTTATTGTGAGTGTTGTTTTTTTTTATCGCGATACACGATAAAATCCATTATTGCCCCATCCCTAGCATTTATATTTGGTAACTTACTTTATAAAGAATAATTAATCGTTATGCACGGAGGGAAACACTTGCAGTGTAACCGACCTGCTCTGGTGTAAAACCAGTTATCATCGCAGGGAGCCAGCTCCTTGTGCCGGGCGAGCTTCACAGTGTCGACCCATTCTGGGACTTTCAGTTTGCCAGACCTGAAAAAAATAAATTATCAGTCGATGTGATGAATCAGCTGACTGGACCGTTTTCTCACACAACATAAGGTGCAGGAAAACTGGATTAACTCAACACCCGTGTGTTATGTAATTTGTATTTATTACTGTGTGGGTACTTGTGTTGTAGCGACTCTCCCAGTGTGTTTCAGTGGGGGAAGTGCCAGTACATAGCCATAGCCATGCTGTTTCTCGCAGTTAGCGTTACTGTTTGTCGGCCCTAAATATCTTGTTAAATGTGTTTTTCTTATGTTTATGTATTTTTCAGCCCTTGTCCTTAAGGTGAGACACGACAGGCAAAAAATGTGTCTGACAAATGTTGAGATTTTGGGCTATTTTGCTTCCATAACATGTATTTTTTCAGATTAGTGGAAAGAAAACATCCAAAATACACATTCAGGTGTTTATTTTACCTTAAATGCCTCATTTGCATATTTAAATATAACATTTCAGAAAACATATCATCTTAGTGTAAGTAATCAACTGGGGAAGTTTCATGGTGATATCTATTAGTTAATCTTCTTTTTTTTTTACCCTTTTCATCTGTAGTGTCTTGCAAAATGTATGGAATTTTACAATACAATACACAAGGCTGTCTCAAAATGAATTTTATTTCTCATACTCTGAGCCAGAAATCTCCACTTCAGTATGCTTGCAACTTTCCACTTTCATTCATATCTATATTCTGATGGGTTTTTTTACAGATGGGTTTGTTCATATATCATTCATATCCTGATTTATAGAACATTTTATTCATAAAAACGTGGCTGCAGACATTATTTTCTGATTTAAATTCCCTCTGTAAAAGCCTTTGACTCTAATATGTCAACAAAATTAAACAAATGTTGAAACTGGCTTTATCCAGTGTTCAGTTTGTATGCAGATTAGCACATGTGTAATAAGATAATGCCTCCGTTTCATATTTAAACATTACATTTCAGAAAACTTGTAATACAAAAAATAATTGTCTTAATATAAGTAATCAACCGGGGAAGTTTCATGGTGATATCTCTATTAGTTATTTATTTATTTAATCTTTTAAAATCCTATTCACCTGTACTTAATTTACATGGTCGTGGCTAGAAGGTATCCATAGATTTGCTAAAGTCTCGCGAGATTGGTAAGGTTAGGCATTAAACTTGAATAGTTATGGTTAGATTGGTATAGTTAGGCATTAAACTCGAATGGTATGGTAACATGGGTATGGTTAGGCATTAACCTCGAATGGTATGGTTAGGGTTAGGAGGTCGGGAAATAAGTCTCGCGAGAGTTTTTGCCTGTTTTCGGTTCGTAAATCTGGGTTTACCTTCTAGCCACCAATTAACACGCACTATCAGTCTGCGTGATTGACAGGTGGATCTATCAGCGTTGGCTGGTTTTTGAGTTTTACTTACTTTTTGAGGAAAGCTGACAGAGCCCTCACAAATTCCTGCTGGTTGACATCTTTCACCGTGACACCGGGCATCTGAAAGGCAAATTGGAGACAAGGGTGAGCTTAAAAATTCAATTTTAATTCGCCACATAGTGGCTTTAGTTAGGAGCCAAAATGCACCGCCCGTTGGCAGCGAACTCTTTGCTAACGTTAGCTTCTTAGCTAGCTAGCTAAAGTGACTGATAGCACTCAAGTCATAACGCCTCTGACATATAGCGACACACACAGCTCTCATAATATCCCTTTATAACAAATATCTTACTTTTCATTTACCCTAAAAAGCCGACAGCCGGGTGCTCGGGTTTGGGATGGAGTTTAATCACAGTTTTAGCCGAGGGCAGCTAATGCGGCTGAAGGAAGGATGCTGCACAGGGAGGGAGGGAGGGAGGGAGAGAGAGTAGTGCCCTCATTTGGAGAGGATGATACCGTAGCCTGAATTAACCTCGCCAGCAGCTTGAAATTCCGGCTTTAACGCAGCAAATAAACCAAAGTAACTCAAACACTGACGGTAATATTCTCCATGTATAATTTAATGACGCAGTATACATCGTGTATGTGTCAAATTAATGGTGAAACAGTGTTAAAAATGAGTATTTTAACTGTGATGCTGCTGCTGCTGGGTGTGAGCTATTCCCATTAAATCCCAGCAGAGGGTAGTGTTGTTGTGGCACCCATTAATTCACATCTCTGGCCCATTTTGCTGTTTTACCAGACCCAGAGTCTACTGCAGTCAGAAGGAGAGGAAGCAACTCAGTGAATGGTTAGTAACCTTTTAGTTTCTTTATTTTTTTTACCTGCTATGAGCATTTTCTACCTGCAAATAGTCAACATGTTGCTTTTATTTGTCTTTTATATGCTGTTATATGTATATGTATAGTGCAGTTAGTTTATAAAATGTGCTTATAATAAGAAGTTAACATAAGGTATGCATTTTAAAGGCCGACTATGAGATAAGGCTTTTCATAACATATAATTGTCATCATTGATGGCTGTTCACCGCAATGAATGGCATGCCATCTTTTTAGATTCAGGCTCTGTTTTCCAAGGTGATTGCTGCCGTTGGAAAATAAAGCAGTATGCAGCAACTACTGTCAGTATTGTATTCATAAAAAGCTTCCATTCTTGACATACTGTAAATGTAGTGATGTCTAAAGACAGCGTACAGAGAAAGCTTCTGATCCAACGTGAATAGGTTTTCAGCAGATTTCTCTCTCGACCTCCCATGACCTGCCTTCCTTCTCCTCCTTTCTCACCTCTTAATCCCATCATATTAGTAAAAGTAATTGCATGATCTCAGATGTGCTTGTGACTTAAAAGAAATTCAGAATTTAATGTAAATTATGATACATTTTAAAGGGTGACCATGAGCTAACGCTTTTCATAAAATATAATTGCTTTCTGTCATTGGTGGTGGCTCTTTGCCGCAATGGCATGTCATCTCAGGCGAGTGTCCAGGCCTCTGTTTTCTAAGGTGATTGCTGCCCTTGGAAAACAAAGCAGTATGCAGAGACTATTATCAGTATTTTTATTAATAAAAGCTCTCGTTCCTGGCATGAAAGTAGTTATGTCTAAAGACAGCATATAGAGAAAGCGTCCTAACCAATGGGAATAGGTTTTCAGCAAATTTCTCTCTTGACCTCCCATGACCTGCGTTCGCTCTCCTCAGTTCTCACATCTTTGAGTTAATCCCTGGCATCATATTAGTGAAAGTAATTAAATGAATCTCCAAAAAGTCATTCGTGCCACCCTCAGTCGACCTGCAACAATATCTGCAGGCAACCTGTGAACTGAATTGAAATTCAGCATACAAACTACTAAATACGTTTTACACAGGGGCTGTAATTTCAAAAACCTCTCAAGTTCACATTATGTAAATTGTACTTAGTCATTTAGTGAATAAAATGTAAAAAATAATGGCAAATGCCAGATAGCACATCAAGGTTTTGTTACTTATTCTGACATGTAGCCAATAAACCTGCAGAGTCATTCTATAATGATGTGAAACACAGAAATGGTAACTTGATAATTGAATGAAATTATGAATTGTTTATCAGAATTATAAGCAGGGTTCCTACACAGTATGGAATTTGATTTTAGTAATTTCCAGGTCTGGATAAGTATGGAAAAATATTTGTGTTTCCAGACTATTCCCCTTATTCTGTTTTCCTAAATATAAAATTCTGAATTTCTAAAAAATAAATGAAATACAAGCAGAATATTTCTCATGGTGTTTGGAGCCAAAATGTTTACCACTATGTGATATCACATGTCCACGCTTCCCATTCATTGTCTATGTAAGCAATGCATTCTGGTAGCGCCGTGGTGAGTTTCGAGAGACTGGGTATCACGTTGCTGGCTCCTCATTTGCATAAAGTTGAGGTCTGGGCTACGTTATGCAAATCAGGGGCATCCAGCGCCACTCGTCGCTTCTGGAAACTCCTGAAAATCTTTTAAACTAACAGTTTTCGATCTAAAATGAAGACGGATTCAGAAACTGCATGGCTTATTTGTTGCCTCAAGTGTTTTCTGAAACACCAAAAACCCACTAACACCCGTAACTTCTGGTTTTTGTCTCCAATGGGAAAGGTTCACTCCCTGCGTTCACTCCCAGGACAAATGACTCTAGATGGTTGTACCTACAGTCTATGGGTTCTACACAGACCTTACAACTAACTACATTAGGCTACTAGTAGGATATGAAGTGCCCTGTAACCCCTACCAGCCTGAAAGAATGAAAAATATTAAGGATGAATTGAATTATCCATTCAATGTCGAGAAGCTGCATGCTCTTATTTTGAAATGCCGATCACATGCTATCCGAAGATAGCCGAGTTTAGATATTGAAGATATTGACAAATGCTTTTCATTTATTTGTAAATTAATGTTGGTAATGTGTATATATAACAGTATATATTATATTTATATTTCCAAAATATTTTTGTGAGTTTGCACATCTTTTTTTGGTATTTTATATTTACAGATTACACATTTACACACAGATTATCAATCTGTTCAACTATTAACAAATCTATCTCTGTAAGATTTCTGCAGCTGATGTGGAACTTTCTCTGCAAGCTGCAGTCTGTTTATTTGTCCGTCACTCAGCGATACCTCGCGTTTCGTTTCTCTTATTGGTCGTACGTCTATCCAAACGCGTCCCGAGTTATTTTGAGAGATTCCAGACTAACTCGTATTAAAATATCAACAGAAAATATCAACAATTACCTACAAATACGATCTGAGCCAAGTCTGACGTCACGACTACAGGCTTGCACTGAAGATTAAAATAGATATGACAGAAAGATGTGTTTAGTCAATTAATTGATTAGTCAGCTGACAAAAAAAAAAACAATTAATTGTGTAAGTTTTGTAATCTTTGATAAGAAATACCAAACTGCTCCTAACAGTGTTTTTTTTTTTTTAAATGTGAGGATTTGCTGCTTTTCTCCGTCTCATTTGATTGTAAATTGAATCCCTTTAGGGTTTTAATTGTCAATTCAAAAACATAAGCAGATTGAAGGCATCACTTTGTTTTTGGCTCTGGAAGCTCGAGATAAGACTCTTTCATTATTTGTGACATTTTTTTTTTTTTCGACTGAATTATTAATCAAGAAAATAATAGTTGGATTAATTAACAATGAACATCCAATCCTTCCTTGCAGCACTAATTATATTGTATGTCTCCAAAGCATTGCTTAAATTTTTTTTCCAGTAGTTTGTTATTAAGTGTAGTTTGACACTATATAAACTGCTGAAAATACAGAAAATCCTGCCCGCTTTAATTATTTCTTTCCTTGACCTCAAAAAGTCACGTATTTCTTTTCTGGTATGTAGGCTAACATGATATGCGGATTATCACCAGCGTGTGAAACACTGCATCCAAAGCCAAGGTAGATGAATGTGAGTTTACAAATGTGCAGACATGTTCATACGCACACACATACACACACACACACACGTACACACAGAGCAGCCCTGTGCTCTCTATGTCAGCCCGTCTAAGCTTCTTCCCCTCCCCCCCTCTCAACATCTCTCTCCCCTTTTTTGTCCCCCTCGCCCTCTCCTTTTCCCTCCCGCCTGCTCTCTGCTGCCTGCTAGCACTATTTCAAGCCTCTGCCTCGGAGAGAGAGAGAGAGAGAGAGGGGCAGAGACACACAGATGCACAGTTAGAGAGAGAGAGAGAGAGAGAGAGAGAGAGAGAGAGGGGAGGGGAAAGCAAACAGGATTTAGAGTTCAAGTGCACGTGCAGAAAATGGGCTGAATAGAGGAGAGTCGGAGCAGAAAGGAAACCAGGAAAAGGAACGGCAGGGGCGAGAGACAAAGCACACAGTAGCTCTTTCTCTTCTTCTTTCTTCCTGTCTGTTTTCTTCTCGCAGGAGAAGGTATTAGGAAACAGAGGGGTGAAAAAAAATGGAGAAAAAGTACAAAATTTGAAAAACCCGTGAGCGTAAAAAAGAAAAATGTATTCCTATTCCTGCCCCCTCCTCTTTCCTCTCCCCACCGACACACTCCTCCTCCATCCCTCCCTCTTGGACATTTCTCCATGAACCCCTAGTCTCTCTCTCTCTCTCGCTCTCTCTCTCTCTCTCTCTCTCTGTCTCTCTCTGTCTCTCTGTCTTCTCGCTGGTCTCTCCTTTCTCTCTCCTCCCACCTCTTCACACACACACACACACACACACACACACACACACCCCGGAGTCCTTCCCCTCACGCGCGCTTATACTATCCACTCTCACTGGAGACCGACCGCAACGAGCTCGGTTTTATTCCTTCTTTTTCTTTTGCCTGCCACCCTTTTGCTTTTGGTTATGCCCTCATGTACGGAGGCACCATCACCCCTACTATGCGTGGCGCCCCTGAAAAAATGCAGGCCGTGGATTGTCCCTGACTGAATGCCACAAAACCGCTTGTCCTTTCCTGTTAACAGTTTTTTTTTTTTCTGTTCTTCTGCAGTATTTTTCTTTTCGTCAGAACTCGACTTCTATCCAGAAACCTTTTTTTTTTTTTTTTTTTTTTTTTTAAAGTCTTATCTGAAGCGGCAGCTTTGAGGGGTTGACGAAAAAGGAAGAGAGTGTCCGATGAATGGACAGATGGAAGGGGACAGAGGCAAAGAATGAGGGGAAAATGGAGAGCATGGTCTGCGGGAGAACGCGAGAAAGACAGAGAGAGAGAGAGAGAGAGAGAGAGAGAGAGAGGTAGGAGAAAGAGTACCGGCACTAGCAAGAAAAACAGGAGGGGGAAGAGAGGAGTAGGGGGACCAGTAGGGGAAAGACTTAGGAAGGAGGGACGGCTGGATAGGGATTGGCAAAATCGCGGGAAAAAGGAGAAAAAACAAAACTCCAGAATGAGAAGAAACCGGACTTCTCGTCAAACTCGGGCTCGTGCTCTGCGGTCGCCTTTGGTTTTTTGTTTTTTGACATGATTTTTCATCACTTCTCCGGTCACCCTCTCATTCATCTGTGAGTATACTGTACGCACACGTCCTTTCCCGTACATGCACCCTCCTTTCCTTGTTTCTTTAAAGCATTCTCCTCTCCCCCCCCCCCCCCCCCCCCCCCCCTCCC
>JAOVVB010027441.1:0-30700 GCA_028570985.1 Heterobranchus longifilis
AAAAGTAAAAAGAAAAAGTATGCCATTTTGGAGCACAGCACATTTTACTCAGCAGACATTTTGACTGGTGGTAAAAAGTTTTACTAATGACATAAACAATGGCTTTGAGAACAGATCAGAAAACTAAAAAACTTTTGGAGAAACGCAGTACAGACAGGACAGACATGGAAGCTAAGAAATGTACTGCTGTGGATGGCGGCAGCAGCTAAACAGATTTTAGACCCCTAAAGAATTCAATATCAGTTTAAGTGTACGCTATATTTAGAATATTTTCACTGCTTTATCTTGCCGTCAGACAGTCCTGTTTAAGTTTACACAGAGAACTAAAGCCGTTATATCGCTCTCTTCAAAACAGAGGTCACAAACTGCCAGTCCGGGCGATGTCAAAATTCTAATACAATCAATCAAAATCTATTTTTTATGACAAATATATGTTAGTAATGGGAATAAAAACGTAAATCTTCAGAATGCTGCGCTTTCTTGTAGTACTTGAATGTTGTAGTGCCCTCCTATGAGATGAGAATACCAACAGTGACCCCAAGCTAATTTGAGTTTGAGGCCCCTGCTGCAAAACCAGCAGACTCCTTTGACAAAAACACAACACAGGAGTTTCTGGTGTACCGCTGCCTCCATCTGTTAGTTTGTGTCAGTGTGTGACTGAGGTGTTTTAGGAACTAACAAAAGTAACAAACACATAATAAGCAGAGACACTAACAGTCCGCACAGGATTTTATAATTAAAGTTATCCTTTTATTTATTTTTTTGTAGGAAAGAACAAATGTCACTATAAATCTGTACAATCTGTAAAAAAAACAACACATTTCAAATAAAAAACAATGCAGATATGTATCTAAATATTGTTCACTTTAGTAGTCTGTGCTGTACACGTGTTCCTGAAAGGCTTTGGATTGTCCGTCAGTAGTTTGTAACGCTGTCTCACATCTTCTCCGTCACATCATGAGACAGACGGGAGTCCACCTGATGTTCCCAGATCATCACACATGGTGCGGCTCCTCTGTGAGGACAGGACAGAGTGATGGAGAGCTCTTCATGCTGCTTCACTCTGTGCGCTCACTGCTGCTCAAACACACGCACACACACGCACACACACACACACACACACACACACACATTAGATTCATGAAGAAGTGTCTGCACACATGCAGAAAACACTTGGGAAACGTCCCTTCTCTCCTACCTTTTCAAAACCTCTTACTTCTTCTTCCCTCCCAGGGTCAAGTTCTCACTTTTCTTTTTCTGCACCTGAAGGCAACATGTTAAGTTGTTATCATTTACAATCTGCACAGAGGACAAGTCAAAGCACACACACACACACACACACACACTTGTAGAAATCCTCCAACCTCATTCATGGCGTCATCGATCTGTTTGAGCTCTTCGTATCGGTCTCTTGACTCTCTGAGTGGCTGCACCATCGCCTCCTCAATCTGTGGGAACAGCTAGTGCATGCACACACACACACACACACACACACACACACACACACACAAACTGTAAGTGGCAGTGTGATCAGTGCAAACGCCTCATTACTTGTGTTTATGTAACTGTAGCTGTCGAGCAGTGTGTGTTTGGATTGTTCCATGTGATGCTTTCCTGTCTCAAACCACTCTGCTCTCTATAACTAGACACTGTTAGCCCTTTTCCACCATAGACTGTATAAAAAGTATGTACATAGTAAGAGTGATGTCACTCAGTGGTTTGTGGACTCCTGTTTTGAAGCCACGAGTTTGGAATTTGGCCGTTGCCATTGGTCGCCATGTTGACTTTTTGGAGCCAGAAGTTGGCCATATTTAGAGAACAGTGGACGATGACGCGGTCACACCAGTGACATCTCGTCCGGTCTCGTCTATGGTATCAATGGTGCTGCTAAGCTAAACCCATGAGCTAACCGCTAAAGAAGGGGGAAAGTTGCAGATTTGAAACTAGCTGACACGAGTCATCCGGCGGAGTATTGCTGGCGGATGAGCGCAGACCTCCGGGCGCTGTCGCCGTTTGCTGTAGCCAGATAAAAATTGGCAAACTTTCCCTTAAGTTAGCAGCTAATGCTAGCGCTAGCACGGTGCTACCGAACGCTGAACAAGGAATTTTTCTGGACAACTTTCAGGAAGTGAAAACACACTGTGAAAGGGTCAACGTAAACACTGACAACACAAAAACAAGTTCACGTCTGTTTTAATGTTAAAGCCTCTACAAAGGGCCTGTTAGCATCGCTAAAGCCTCTATTTTGATTGACAGGTCGGCGTGTAGCCCCGCACTAAAGTATACGCTGCTTTATCATCTATTTTCTTCTTAATGTGACCATAATTTACTAAATGAACATCATGCTGTATTGAAGAAGACATGAAACTAGTGACTGAGACCATAAACTCAGTATGAAACTGTTTACTGAGGTAATACATTTGTCATTGATACAATACACTGGACGTCTTTTTGGAGTCGCCCCCTGCTGGTCATTAGAAAGAATGCTGGTTTAAGGCACTTCTGCATTGGCTTCAGTCTATGCCACCAACCCAACAGGTTGTCTGTCTGTCGAGTCCACCATGTCCTCACTGTGGAGTCTTACATAAAGAAACAAAGGGGCAAAAATCGTTTTATAGTTGATCACTTTTAGCTCCATTTCTTTTGGGTGTTTCCCTCAAAACGTAACGCAGTTTAGTTGTATGGGAACGGAATTTTGTAAGAGAAAGGGTTGCAAATGAAGCACATTAAACATAGTCTGGCTTGCGATGTAAACAGTGCCTTATATAAAGCCTTACTTCTGCCAGGAGGAAACCCCAGTGGACAGCAAGTCTCCTTTGTGTGGTTCTCAAAGTCCCTTCACTGCAGTCGGGACGTATCGCCGCCCAAGACGATTGTGATTGGTTTAAAAAAATACAAACAGGCCAGGGAGTTTTTTCCCCTATACCAGAGTGAGAGCCACTGAATCCACTGTGGAGATTACATTAAACACCGTGCTCTGCAATGCAGAAGGTGTGTGTTTCACTTCAGTTTTGTTTTCATGTGAATGATTTATCTTTCCCGGATATCATCCAGAGAGGTTATTAAATGCATCATTAGCTTCAGGCTGTTTAAATGAGAAGATGACCCAGGCACTCCAAAATAACCACGCGGAAGGAAATACTAAAAAGTCTTTATTATAGCGGCTAAATCATTAAAAAGCCAACATGTTTCGACCGCTGTAGGTCTACGTCAGGGCTTTAAACAAGCTTCAGGCTGTTGTTTGAACTCGTTCCTCCGAAGAAAACAACTAAAACTATCTGAGGCTCGATGAGGTCAGATAAAGATCTCGAAATAAACAGCTTGCTTGCAAAAACGAAGAGATAACTGGTTGCTCTGTTCACTCAGGCGTAGATACAACAAAGGATCGGGTGCTCTTGGAAACGGGGAATCACACAGGATAGACGAGAAGATGATCCAGGCGCTCCAAAACGACCACTAGGAAGGAAATACTAAAAAGCCTTTATTATAGTGGCTAAATCATTAAAAAGCCAACATGTTTCGACCACTGTAGGTCTTCGCCAGGGCTTTAAACAACCAACGCTAACCAAGTAGTTTTGGTGCCTAAACCTAACCAAACTGTGACCGTTTCACAACGTTAACGACATGTTTAAAACTGGGACCGCTACATTTAGGTATGAGGATGCAAAACGCTCCTGTGGGTCGTATTTCTTGCCACCGCTAGGGGCACTAATTTAGGAAACGCTCCTACAGGTCGTATTAGAGGGTAGGAACAAACGACATATGTGGTCGTATGATTTGGAGAACTTGTTGCAAGAGGATCAAGTGTTTTCTATTATATTCGCCTGCCATTTTCATCCAAACACAAATGCAGATAAGTTTTATCATCCCCATTCATCGAAAGAGATAAACTAAGCTTGCTCTGACCTGAGAGACATTGATAGGATGGAGTCAGATGGGTGGTGGAGGGAGGAGATAAAAGTTCAATCTGAGTAAAAGGAGCCTACTACACTGCCATAGTACACGAGGAGAGATCGTATTACATGGATGAGGGGCGCAACAGAAGTGTCCGCCTCTTAGAAGTGGCGATGTCCTCCTCTCTTTTTCTGTGGGGCATTCCACACACACCAGGTCCAGGGAGCGGCTCACGTCAGACGATCCTCTTTCTGCTTCATACACTGCCGACAGGGCTGTCGTCAGAGGGCTTTACCAGCGGTGTCTGTGAAACTTGAGAGTTGCTGGACAGGCTTCACACTGGGCAGGGGGGGGCAAGAGGTGAGGGAGGGATGGGTTAGTACTGTTGAAGAGGTAATGCACACTTCAAGTAGTAGGGAAACCGTGGCTTGGTGGCTAGCCACAGGGCTGCCTGAGTGTGAGGAAAGCCAACCCGCCGCCTCTAAGAGGATCAGATTTCCTCACAACTTGTTGCCCGGTGCTATATAAACTCTGGCATGCGGTGTTGACACCTGATCCGGACTAAAAGGGCCGCTGGAGAGCTTCTCTGCACCCACCGTGTCCCCCGCTCTTTCAAGTCCGTTGCCCCCCTCCTCCTGCACAGACCAACCCACTGGCATGGTCACCCTCACTGGGTCCCCAGTGGACCTCCAGCACACAGCTCTCACTCAGTCTCAGTCATCGCTGCTCTGCTAATGAGGCTCTCAAAGGACAGTCAGCCACAACTAAAGGGGCAGTGTGGGACCAGGGAGTTCCCTCTAGCTACTGAGGGAAAACTCCCTCCTCGACTTTAATGTGTCCCCGATGTGTGACAGCTGTCCATCTGCCTGCCAAAACACTCCAAATGTGAACCGAGACATGATATCATGTTTGACAGGCCCACACACAATCACAAAAGTTGAATGCGGCTGTTAAAGGGGCACTCCACCAATTTTAGACATCAAGATCAGTTTAATCGTCATGGGGAGTACTACTCAACCCGTGATAACAGTTATGTAATTTGTTTTGAGGCTCTGAAGGGAGTGTTTGAAAAAAAAAAAAAAAAACTCCTGATTATGTCATTAGGGTTATCTCAGCTTGGGCTTGGAGAGTAATTTTTAACAAAAAACCCTGTGTTACAAACTTGTAGGGTTGGGTATTGTTTGAATTTTATTGAGATTCTGCTTATCGATTCTGGTTCTTATCGATTCCCAGTTTCGATTCCAATAAAGTTTAAAAAAAAAAAAAGTAAAATGTTTAGAAAACAAAAATATCTTTATTCTTTTCAGAGCTTACTTTGACTTTTATTGTTTCATAGTAAAATAAGTCAATTTAAAGTTAGTTTGATTCGGTTCTAATCGGTTCTCATTTAGTAACGGGTACCCGGTTCTTGGCAATTTGCTATCAGTTCTAATTGGTTCTTGGTTTTTTCGGTTCCTAACCCTACAAACTTGGGGTGTAAATTTTAAGATATTTAAGCAGGAAGAGTCAAATGAAAGATGCTATCCAATGCTAAGGACCAAAAGTCAGGATATCTCATCCTTTGCTGCGTCTGTCTTGCAAGTCTGTCAACTTACGGAGTACTCCTTTAAGGTGTTCGCTTGACACAATCTAGACCTCATAATTCAATATATTAGTGGTAATGCTGAATATAAAATACCTATTTTTCTGTTTACATCTATGCACTCATTAAGTATATCAATCATTCATTGTATTATGGATTTTTTAATGGAGTTAATGTTATCTGATCACTTTGTATTTGAATTACGGCTTCCACCAGGGCTGCACAATTAATCAAAATTTTATCGAAATCGCAATATGGACTTGTGCAATATCCAAATCGCAAGAGGCACAATATTTGTTAAAGGCAGAATATGTGTGAAAATACCATTCTGAATGAAGAATTGTGGTGCTGTAGAGAAGCCTACAAGTCGTATTCTACAGACTTAAGAAAACATCTTTGTTTGTTACAGATCCTCCCAACATTTTCAATGAACATGAGATTAATGATGCAAATTAGGGCTGCACGATATGAGGAAAATATGCGATAACGTTGTTGAATATTGCGATAATGATATTACTTTCATATCAGTTCTGCTAAAATATGACAAATTGCTTGTTGAATTAAAAACAAGCACCTTGTTAAGTGATATTTTTATATGTTTTTTTTTATGTTTTGGGCTTTGCTCCAAGCAAAATTTCACTGATTGAGTTTCTGATGTGCACCTTGATAGTAAAGCTGATATGACAACTGTTATTCATGAAAACAGTGAATGATGGAGGTTATCTTTATCATCTTACAGTAAATATGTCACAAGTGCAAACAAGCAGCTGAATTAACCAAAGCCATTAAAAACCTTGACCGCCATTACATCAATAACCAACTCAAGGTTGGCACTTCCACAATACCTGATCGGAGTAATGAGTGCTACAAGCATCAATTATTCAACTTTATTGAGCAGGATATGAGTTTTCTACTCTTCTTACATCAGAGACCTGATGAGCTGGCAGCCTCTGAGAGATGTCCACAGTCTGACATACATTTATCATACCAGAAATCTAGCGGTCGATATCACATACTTCTGTGAAGATCAAGCTAATGCACATGGTTGACTGAGTGAGATGGACCGGGGAGGAGAGATGGTGTATGAAGTGGGAACAGAGGAGCAATAAATGGCTTCATCCTGGAATAAATCCAGATGTGCAACACACCAGCAATGCCTGTCTCTACACACAAAGAAGTCCTAAAATGAATAACAGAGACAATACGTATGTGGAACTGTATAGGAATTCAAAAAATCAGCTAAAATGAAAGGTTTTTAAAAGACTCCTTTGAATACACAGGCTGTAAATGAAGTCGTCTGATGTGACAACATTTCAAGTGGTTTTCTTCCAATTGTGCATTAGCAACTTTAGTTTTGAGCCACACTGCTATAGGCTGCATGGGCCTCTGGTTGTTGTGCCAGTGTCAGTTTGAACAATCCTGCCCGTGACCTCCGAGATGCCTTAAGCTCTTTGGAGAGTCACTTCAGATGAGGATTAGGACCGGGTGTAGGAGAAGAATTCAGCAACAGGAGACAGCTCTTTTTGTTTCAGCGAGCGGGGAAATGGAAAACGACCACATATTTCTGCAAAAGAAGCAGAGCAAGTGGGAAAAAAGAGAGATTAAAACACCAGAGGGCCCCTTCCTTCGTCACTCAGGATGTTGTTTATATTGTTGACAGGCCTTTTAACCTCCCTAAGCTCATTCTGTGAGGTCTCTTTGGGAGCTCACTTTGGGTTTGTAGCCCGTGGAGTCTCCATTCAGCCTGTATCCAGTCAAGCAGTTGCATTATTTATGAGTGCTGCGGCTGTTATTCTGACTCCCTTATTGAGATTGTTGATACCTCATCATGGAACAAAAATAATGAGGGGACAATAAATTTAAGTGCTGTCAACAGCCACTTGAGTGAACAACATGGCAGGTTTCTCTCCCCCAGATCCTGATGACATCAGACTTCTCTGCGTGTGATATGTTTTCCTTTTGGACAGGTCCAACGGATTGGCCTCAAGGCCCATTTCACACTGGATTAGTTTCCATTTCAAGCCCCAGCCCAACCCCCACCTGCTATATCGGAGACATGAACTAAGGTTAAATCCTCAAAAAGTCTTTTTCATCTTTTGTCATTGGTTTAAAAGCAATGTGACAGAAGTTTGCTTTTGGGCTATAACTTATGTTAGGTCAGACTCTAATCCAATTGTTTGAAAATGGATCAAAAATGGGATCGTAACTCACAATGTTGTGTTGAAATGTTGAATAAACAGGCAGACGATGCAACATCATGCTAAGCAGGGACGTGCACAAGGCCGGACTAAAATTGCCCCTGAGCAGCAGCCCTCAGGAGAAAAAAAAAGAGTTATATTTTTGCTGTTGTGGTTGCACGTTTATTACCTCTTGATAGGCATGCCTCCATGGGACACAGGAAAAAAAAGGTGAGGCAAATTGATGCCATGTGTTGCCACTGAGGGTGAGTCTTTTTACATGTAAGTTGAGGAAATGATTAACGACGAACGGTATAACCAATGTGATGCCCTATGAATAAATATCTCCACGTATGCTCCCAAATAATGCACAGCTTGTCACGTTTGCATCACATTGCACAATATGGACTTATATTATGCAGGGCTCAACAATAAGGATTGCCCGATTGCCCGGGGCAAGTAAAATGCCATGTCGGGCTGGTAAATCTAGCAACTGATAAAGCAAGTAATAAAGAATTAAATACTGTTATTTTTTTTCTGGAGTTGATTATGAAAGTAGCTAGAGTGAGCCATCTCCCTTCCTTCTCGTCTCTGTTGAGAGTTGACAATTAACTTTAGTCTTTGATGTTATTTGATAACCGCTAATAAATAAAAAAACATTTGTATAGGGGCAAGTGTAAACATTGACTTCGGGCAAGTAGATTTCTGACCCACTGCCTGACTGGTTAAGTGAAAAAAAACATTAACGTTGAGCCCTGTTATGCTATCACATTAACCAATCATGCCCTTTTTTTCAGGTTAGAGCAACAGCCTCTCAAAATGTCCCTGATGTTGAGCCTTCACTGCCTGTAAACTGGTAACAATACTCATAAGACCACCAACATACAGTACATTCCTCTCTTCTCTCTCATCAATGCACTTTGTCTCCCACACAGTATATACACAAGTAAACAAGCATGTTTATGCACATGCCTAAAGATGCACAGGCATTGCAAACATTAGAGAATACACACACACAAGCACGCACCTGCCTTAATGTGCAGACAGACTTAAAGCGTACAGAGCATTTCCCGTATGGGAAGTGTTTTAAGTAGACAGCTGTACATGTATAAGCCATGAGCTCCTCATCAGCGAGTGTACTTCCAGATGTGAACACAAATCAGTCACTCAGAGCAGCCTCACTCTCTGTCTCCTCACGCATGCACAGAACAAAATGGGTGTTTGTATCAGGGGAAATCATAACAGGAAAGGACCAAAGCGGGAACGTTACCTCAGCCGAGGGAAAGTTCCAGCACATCTCAGACTCTAGACAGACACCTCATTACCATCTGTCCCCGTAGCGTCTGTACATGACAGAGAATCACTCCACCAGTCATGTTAGCAGCAATGACATTTCTGCAATACCAAAAATGCATAGACATTTCATAGCATTTCAGAAATACAGGAGACTACCGAATATAATCACTGTAACTTCATAGTGTTGCAACAAACCTTACATCAACTTCAGATAATCCAATTCTGTTATCAATTAGCTCTTTGTCCTGTTACTGAATCAGTATTAACTCTTGTCCTATAACACCTCATCACAATAAACTTCCAGTCACACTACATTAGCCGAAGCTCAATGAGGCCAGTTTTGGGAGTAAAACCACTCTTGCTCTGACCCTTTGACTCCAGTTCATGCATCCCTCGCATTCTGTCACTTTTTTGAGGTGACAGAAAGTGAAATAAAACACTCAACTCTGAGATGGATGAAGCATGCATTTCTCACCTCGGATGTGACTATCTGCATCCTTGATAACAAAATTGGTAATACAAATGTTTTGGTCACATTTAAATCTCTTTGTTTGTTTAATTAGCAGCAGGAATGACCCCATGCTATGCAGCCAAATATTGCTCAAACCTACAGATTTATATTTTAAATTTTGGTGGAGATCCAAGTTTCCAAACATAGTATTTCGGGCTGA
The DNA here is from genome assembly GCA_028570985.1 of Heterobranchus longifilis. NCBI lineage: Eukaryota > Metazoa > Chordata > Actinopteri > Siluriformes > Clariidae > Heterobranchus > Heterobranchus longifilis. Next base: position 9,621 of record JAOVVB010027441.1, read on the forward strand.
ATTTTGGCGAAATGATGCACAATGCAACTACAATAATTCAATTTGAAAACATGGAGTCTTGGGTTTGAATATATCATTCAGTGTTAACATATATCTCACCTGGTAGAGCACGTCTTATCCTTATCGCTCGACTCCGACCCACGGCCCTTTGCTGCATGTCGCCCTCTCTCTCTCTTTCCCTTTCTTGTCAATCTTCAGCTGTACAATAAAATAAAGGCAAAATAATCATTAAAAAAACAAAAGCAAACATATAACTTCAATGAAGAGCTACACCAACTTGACACACAATTCCATCAGACAGTGTGAAATAAGATATAGGCCTACTTCTGGCCTTAAAGGCACTTATAAAAGGGGAACAACTATAAGTTAAGGGATTAATTTGAACTGTTTGAATCATTTACTGTCCATCTGTAAACTGGAACTCTTCAGCAGTTCATTGTCTTTTGGCATAAAAAGGGACTTAGTGGAAACTACTGCTGTCGTATTTTGACCAGCATCAGTCTCAAGAAAGTAAAAACTGAGAGGACTCATTTCTCATTAACAGTGGTTTTGCTCTGGGGCTGTCCGTGGTGCTGCCTGCAGGAGCTTGGTAACAAGCACAAGGACCCTCTTAGTCCAGCTCTCCAGCAGAGTGGCATGTGGATGACTTTGCCACAAAAACTCAAGGGGTCCTGCTGGCCAGCCTGACTTCATTAGCAGAGTTAACCTTCAAAATGTGCCGCTGCCTCCTACTCTGCCCTCGGGTCTGTTATGGCTAAGAGGAAGTTGGAGCAAGACTTGTGTCAAATATACTGTCAACGCGCTAAACAGGAACAGCTTGGACACGGCCAAGTCGCAGTCAAGAGTCCCGCTGGGCAGAGAAAAGTTTGCTAAATACGACAGGAAGTGAAGGGCTTGACTTTTAAATAAAACTGCCTCCTGTCTTCAAGAAAATGTCTCTGTTCCAAGCTTAAACTTTTATTTGATAACATGTTACCAAGGAACTAACCGAGAGGACCCAAATCACCAGTAGGAGAACTTAGCTGTGGCTATAACATATAACCTTACTAGTGAATGGTAGTATTTATGGGACATGTCTGTAAGGCAGGGGTGGACAAACTGTTTTTGATTGTGGGCCATATACAGAAGTATATAAGGAGTCACGGGCCAAACAAAGCATAGTTTTCAACCAGCTACACTGCAAGAAAATCAGTGGTTCTAGACCACACAAACCCCATGTGCCATAGGAAATTAACTTAGTAGCAAACACAAACACTAAACAGTTTAACGTTTGACATTACAGCAGTTTATTCAAGTCATCATCCAAGAAGGGTACTCGGCTACCTCGGAGCTAGCTATTGTAGAATTTATTGTATTTTGTTGACATGAAAAAACTGTTTAACAGCTGTTTAACAGCTGTTTGACCTTCTGGTTGCGCTCTGTACCCGTGTACGAAGTGTGAGCAACTGATGTTTAGTTTCATAGCATCTTCTAACATTATATTCCTTCCTCACTGCAACAGATTCCTTGCAAATTAAACAAACACACTTCTCCTTGACTTCTGTGAAAAAGTACACGTTTTTCCAACGTTTATGAAATTTTCAGCACTAACTTTCTATCTTGTGTCTTTTCGGTTCTGCCAAGTTTACTGAGGTAAATGTTTTCATCGACTAGTATCATCAATCATTGTAGGTCAAGTAGTTCAAAATGGCAGCGGTATCTTTGCTCAAACTAAGAAGTGCAATGTACATACAGTGCAATTTATTAGAAATATGCTCAAGCCATATTCTAGTTTATCTTTTTAAATTCACTGCGGGGCCACAGTTGGCCAGCGGGCCGTAGTTTGGCCACCCCAGCTGTAAGGTAATGTACCAGCAGTCTCTGATCATGGTTTCACGATGCAATTTTTGGATTAGCGGTCACTGGATCCAAAGATCATTTGCAATGTGGCATGGATGATATCACTACATGAAAGAAGAAAATAGCTGTCCTATATGTATTAAGTATACTCAGTAATCAAGATGCCCTCCCTCCATCTTGCACTGGTTTACCTTACTCTGGAGACCAGACTCTCACTCTGAAATACGGGAAGGATTATATGACCTGAAACTAACTCAAAGAAGCTGTGGAATTTGTCAAAATGGATATGCATCGATGTCAAACGATCGGGGCTGGTCTGAATCAGTCTTTTTGGAGTCTACATTCATTAAATACAAAGAAGACCAGCACTGAATAGAAGTCCTATCTGCATCACATAATGCTGTAACTCTCATGCCTTCCGGATCCCTCTTTTATTAAACTGCTTTTATTTCAAAGTCTTTGACTTTAAGATGAGTCTGAACTCATCTGGACGAACTTAAATAGAAAATGAAGTGAGACCTAAGGTGAGCCTGGCTCACCCAGGTGTCACACCTTTGTTTCCTTAATTTCCTCTGCAGAGCACTATTGTGCTGTGTGTGAGGCTGTTTCACGCCTCCCCCTCTGCTGGCTGGAGACCTGATGAGGTCCAGATGTGGTCCAGATGAGGCCCCTGTCTGATGCACATACCCGAGAGGAGCTGTAGACTCCAGGGGCTCATCAAACTGCCATAGGTTCTGCTCAGATTGATTTCTGACATGGAGGTGCATGTTCTACCAGAGGTTCACTGCTTTTATGTATTTTAAAGGGCTTGTTTGGTTGTGCACCAAACATGATACACTAATATTTAATTGACTTAGTCCATTCTGTTTAAAAAGGGGTCATACAAACCTTTTATATTCAATTTTTAAACCTTTTATAGTTCTCTATAATCCATGAATTTTCATAAAAGGGTCATGTAAATGCTCTCTCTGATTACATACATTGGACGGGATATCTTTACTCTTTTTTTAGATGCTCGGCCGGTGTGTGTTATGTGATGATTAATGCTTCAGTTTGTTGCTTCGGTACAAAAATAAACGAGTACATGCAATTACTCAAAGGGTATACAACTTTTTCAAAAGGTTTCCAATAGTGGAGTGATAGATTTAAAGTCATGCTAATGTCAGACCCATTTTTTCCAGTGAATTACTATGAAGCATGTAAACAGGATGGCTTATTCATTCATTTTTCATAATAACTCATTAATATTGGTGCTTATTTGGGACTTATAAATTAGACCGATTTAATTTGAAAGAAAAAAAATGGCTTATGTAAGCTTAGCATGTCTAATTGGTTGTGTGTTTATGCTAGTGATTCGGGCTGCAACGCTAGAGGGCTTTTAATTTGAAATTACGGACACAGGAAATCACTCAGTCAGGTATTTGAGGTTGGTCCCTAACTATGGCGGGCAGGAAATCCAAAGTGTGGGATCATTTTGAGAGGGTGAAGGACGACCCCAAAAAGGTGACATGCAAACTCTGCAGGCACACATCCGTCTGTCATTCGTCGATCACAAACATGCCTATTTTAGATTACTGATTATTGGATCATGTGTTTTGCTCCTCAAAAACCTAACCAAGGAAAAGGTCTGCAAATTAACCATGGCTAGAAGTCCTATACATTACATTGGTTGCACTCTAATTGGATGTCACAATGCCAACATGTATTGTCCCTGTCAAATAAACTGATAAATAAAATTAATTATCATCTAGGCTAAAACATGCAAACAAAGCTACTACTGTAGCCTAACGTTAGCCACATAGCATGGCCGCTCTAATGTTAGATAGATAAATATATAGTTTGTCATATGTGCTATTAGACTATCAGACAAGTGTGGGCTGGACTGGGGAATTACTTTGCTTAGTCAATGCACATTTAACTTAATGTGCATTAACAAACCACTTTCAGCCACTCAGACACATGACAGTACAGACCCACAGACCCATTAATGATATTTTGCCATTTAATTCATATAGGCTAATCCATGAAATAAAAGAATTGTCTGACAGTTTCTACAGTATGCTCACTGACACTCCATGCCATAATGGGGAGAAAGTGTGCGTGAGTATGTGCACATGCCATGTACATAGCCTATGTAGGACGACTGGTTATGATGTTAGCATGTGTAAACTGCGACTATGGTACAGTGCAGGCAAAGCTCATTCCTAGCAGGCAGGGCTCCCCATGGCAACAGCTGCATGATGTCAGATGTTGAGTGGAGATTGGACAGATGTGGTGATTTGAAGTATGCAGGAGATTAAGCCTGCAGTCTACAGAGAAATCAGAAATGTTAAGCGAGTGTACGGCGGGACAGCGACATAATGTAGGCGCTTCAATTTTTAGCTTGATAGGAAGATAAAGGATATGAAAAAGCAAATTGCAAAAAAAATGGTTTAGAGAAAATATATAAATGGAAGCTCTGTTCAGAATTTCATGACTTATTGAGGCCTATATGGAATTTGGTTACTTGACGCGTTTGGCTTTTATTAAGGTTTTTATTTGCCTCATTAACAACCTGGGACATTCGTTATGCTTCTCATCAGTCAGTAAAACTTCACAGGAAATAATCATGCGTCTTTTTTGTTTCTTTTGTTTCGCCACAGGTCAGAGGTTCATATGTGTCCGACATGCTTAAAGTTCACTTCCAGGCCATGTGAATTCTCGCCGGCTCAGACCTCCTTGGGAAACTCAACGGACAGTCTATTGAACAGGATTAGAGACGCACAGAATGCCTAATTGCTCACAATTCCTGTGTGCTGATTATATGTGTCTCAAGCTATTGCGTCAGCGAAATGGATCCCATGCCAAAAAGACATTTTACAGACCTGAGGATTATCCAATGCTGCAGGGAGAAATGCAGCCTGATTTATCCAATTATCTTTTCTTTGTTGATATATGTCTCATAAGCCTCTGGTTAAAGCAGTGGGACAAAGAGACTGTAGCAGCTTTTTTTTATGTTTCTCTTTGCAGGCAAATGTAAAAAAACAGAAAGAGTCGAGTCATTTGAATCTCAAAATTACACATTTTCTCACTTACCTCTAGTGACAGCTAGAGCTTATTTTACCCAGGTTTTGAAATATCTGCATCTGAGATTTCTGCTGACACCCCAATATACTGTAATAGAGTAGGATGGAATTTCATTTATGAGGCTTAAAACCATTGAGAAATGACATCTGAAAAACTCAACAGCAGTGTGTCTTTACAGAAACAATGCCCTAGTTACTCAGCACAAACCACAGACCACACTGTGAACAGTTTTCATTGGAACTACTTTCTACTGAAGAAAAAGTCCCAATGAAAACTGTTCACAGCGACGTCTCTGCTGGGGTTACTTTTTTTAACCTTCCATTATAACAAACATATTTTGTACTTTTGAACTGTAAACATGTACGAAGATTATCTAAAATAGCAAAAATATCTCATAAGCCTGTTTTAAACACAGTGCTTTCAGTGTCACTTGTAGTCAGGAGTACACTGATGTTGAAATGGGATTGTGGCCAGTGAACCCACAGGCACAAAAACAGCTTTTTGGCCAAAGTAATAACATGACTTTTTAGTCCCTACAACATTTATTCTTTCTGCGTTGTGCTTCACAAGTTTTGAGTAAGCACAGTTGAAATAGCTGAACAAGCACCAAATAATTAGCAATGGGACTAAGAAAGAAGACAGGAAGTAGACTGAGTAGAAGGCAGCAGTGTATTTTGGGAGATGTATTATTGTTTTTGTTTCCCTGTGATCGACAGTTACCTTGCATTGGGTATAGGGTGTTCTATGATTAAGACTTTGTGGGCAATAATTCAATATGTTCATTTATCGTCTTTCAATAGAATCGTATCATGATGACATCAAATATGGAGATATCATGATACACAATCACGCTTGATAATAACAAGCACATGCTAACTCAAATTTCTCAGAAAATGTGAAATATTTTGAGGTAATATCATTTGAAGATTGCAGGGTTTTTTACATCACACTTACCACTCCACTTAGGACCCAAATGTTCGTTAAAATGCATTGTGATTTTTTTTCCCCAACAGCAATATGCAGTATTTTTTCCATTCATTCATTCATTCAACTTTAACATGCTATATCATGATATATATCGTTATGACCTAAGCCTATATCGAGATAGAAGTTTTTGGCCATATGGACCAGCCCTAAGGGGGAGGGACAAAATAAAACGCATTAGAGCTGCAGGTATAATAAATAGATCAACAAACTACCTACAGAATCAATACAAATAGCCAGACTGCTGTTCTAGGTTACCAGTAGGTGATTAAGAAAATATTGGACCACAAGCAGCACAGTTTGGCTTACTATGTAAACAGTGCAGATTGTGATTGGTTTAAAGAAATACAAACAGGCCAGGGAGTTTTTCCCCCTATACCAGAGTGAAAGCCACTGAATCCAGACCTACCCCCCAGCGTGGACACAGCACTACTGTGGAGATAGGTCTGGCTACCTGAGACTACAAGCAGCATAATCAGATCACTGCTGGGGGAAAGTTTAGATTGAATGCCTTTCACTCCTGTATAGTGGGGGAAAACTCCCTGGCCTGTTTTTATTTCTTTAAACCAATCACTATTGTCCTGGGCGACGATACGCCCCGATGGTGCATCTGCAAAATAGTGTCGGAAGGAAACCCATTTCGGTGGAACACCTCCACGAAAATGTTGTAAATATTTGTAAATCCTCATAATCATTCATTGAAAGAACAGAGCAGGCCTGCCTTAAATTTTCAAAACTTGTAATTTTCAGCGTGTAGGTTGATAACTCGGAGGGTTGATGTTTGAAGGGACTTTGAGAACGGGAACACGGATTTCCTGTGTGGACAGGAAGTAAGGCTTTGCATTGTTTGGTAAGAAACCTAATCAGTCACATTGCTGATGTGCACAACACTGTGGCGTCAGGACCACGTGGACAGCGAGTCAGCTTCAATGTTGGCAATGCAGATGAAGCCAACATTGCGCGCAATGACACACGCACGCACGCACACACACGAACTATGCAAACCCAAACAGGACGCCATCAAATGCACATGAAAATGGCATGGAAAAAGGCACATCCTCAAATCCTATTACAGTAGAACCACCTTAAGCCATAGTAACATCAACAGCACCACCAATACATTTTGCCCAGTGCCACAGAGATTCAGCTGTAATAATTACATAGAATGAATAGACATATGGACTCTCATCCATGAATCCATGAAACCAACAATTAGCCGACAGCCACAGGCCTTAAACGCCAAAGTGCACCAAAGCAGAAGAGACATCACAAACTTTATCACATTAATTTAAACACATTAATTTATCAACTCACCATTGGAAGAACTGGAGTCTGCAGCAGGAAGTGCTGAATCCTCTCAACACGATTTCCTTCCATTCAGGAACAGCTGAGCGAGTGTGCGGGATTTTAACGTCTGTGTTCTTGCAGAAAGAGTTTTCACACATGATGAAATACCTCTTTCTCCATCCAAACAGGTGGGTACTTTTCAAGCCTAACTCGCTTAGGTCCATCCAATCCCCGCGTCGTCCATGTCAGGGCAAATGTCGGTGTTTGCATCAGGAATCCGGGAAGGTCTGCACTTCAGCGGTTGTTAGCCACCGCTGACGCTGGGCCGACACTGCCACGGGAGTCGATTAATCCTCACACATTAGATCGAGATTGTGATGCAAACCACTTTTTTACATATGCATATGATGCTTTAGTTCTACCCAAGTCATGAGCTAGCTCAAAAACCAATTCTCAGCACCAGCTACTGCGAAATTCGCTACCAACAGAAAAGTGACCAACTCCGAGAGCCACCTGGTTGCGTCCCTTGCGTCAAATACGTCCATGCGTCTTCTTCTTTGAAGTTTCACGGCAGCTGCCATCCGTAATGTTGCATTGCTGCCATCTTCAGGAACTAGTCTATTACTGAACCATCTTACAGTAAGTGATCATTCATGCATGGATGTATAATACACATTTTTAATACATCCGTGCATTCATGCCATTGCCTATAGCTCAAGATTTAGATTTGTTGTTTTCACCGGATATGCGCATGGTAGTTATTTGTAATTAGCTTACAGAATTGTCATTTTGCATGGGAAAATATGACTTAGCCTAAATGTAAAATAAAACTATGGAGCCCCATAAAACCTAGTGTGCCTTTTGCATTTTCTTTTTTTTTTAAATAGCATATTCTACCCATGCAAGGAGCCATTCACAAGATGAATTATGCTAAGTAAATGAAATAAAACTGTTTGGGCTTTATTTATTATTATTATTATTATTATTTTATTTTTTATTTTTTTATTCAATTAGACCATGTCCCATCTTTAATCAACAAAAAGTGTGATTTATTTACATAGGCCTACTTAATATAAATATTTCATCATCTTAATTTTCATCAGAGGAGGTACAATAATATAGCCTAATGATTTGTGGGGGAGGGGGGTATACAATCTAAATTGGACAGTGCCGTCAGCACCTTGTGTTTAGACTAGAGTGAAAGCAATGAGGCAAATATTAAATACAGTGTTGGACTACATGAATGTATGGGCATCAAGGTAAACTGGTGTTTCACACTGAATTGTAGGGTAGGCTACATGATCATGTATTTTACAGGGAGATTATAAATGCTGTCCAAAGCTTAAGCTTATGTCTCCTTATATAGTGCGCCCAAGCTTAGCTCACACACAGCTGAGGGATTATATTTTGTGCACAGAAATGTCCTGAAAAAACTTAAGTCAAGTAAGATGTAAAGAAAAACAATAATGTGGGGAGGAAAAAAAGAAATGTGACCCAAACAAATGTGACAAAAATTAAAAAACATTATCTGGAGATTTTTGATGATTAGATCTGACAAGACTAAAACTGTATTGTTATTATTCCGAATGCAGCTAATTAGTCCAGGGACCAAATCTTTTTTTAGTGTTGGAAAATGCATGATTACAGCAATGGTAACTTATGTGCTATCACTCCTTTTTTTCATCCCTCCATCATTACAATTCTTGTTTTTTTGCCATTTTACACATAGAGCCAGTATAAAAGAGGGTAACCTTCATAGAATATCATGAAGTCATACATCATTGTAAAGCAGTTTAGACTATAATATCTACAAGACACATTTTCATGACACTGCGGACAACAGCATTTGACCTTTGACCTCTAAAGCTGCAATTTGGCAAATTCTGAATGCCTCTGCAAATGCTCTAAACTAACCTCATATTGATCTGATGTGCCTATGGGTAGTTCCATCATAAAGAGCACAAATAGCTTTAAAATTATATATTACATGAATAATAACAATAATATTTTATTGTTTATCAGAATAAACTTAACTTTGTGCAGTTTGTTTCTGATAGAATGTTCAGAACTTTGCATTGGATTTTGTTTCATATATATATATATATATATATATATATATACATAGGCCTTTAATTAATGAGAGGAGCAAACCAATGCAGATTGCAGATTGCAGATCAACATATAACCATTAAGTACCAGCATCCTGATAAAGACATTACTAAGTGTGATCATGTTTTCTGAGTGTTGTACAGTTTATTAAAAAATTAAATTAGTATGTTCATGGCCCCTGTTCTAGCTGCATGCATGTGGTGACACTTCTTTGGCCTCACATCGTTGTGTTTGGCACCCGATGCACGAAGTCACAGAAACTTAATCCTACGTTGCTGCTCTTTTATTTGACCTGAGAAAAAGAAAATTACCTGTTTCCTTCATGGCTAAAAAAGAAAATGGGGGGAAATTGTATGAGCCATTGTATTAACAGTTTGCAGCAGCCCACTTTAAGGGAATAATTCATTTAACTATACAGCTACTATATCACTCACATACCTTATTACCCAACACCTCAAAGCGGGTCAGATAACTGCCTTTTTCATTCTTAGTCATCAGAGGCTCTGAAATCATATCAGCACCTACAGTATAATGTAGTCCACCTTTATCAGGACGGTCTCCAATATCAAAGCTTGTGTTGTGATTCAACACCCAGAGAATCCAGGTACATGTCTAAAGCAGAGGAGGAGAGAGACAAAAAGTACTGATAATTAATGGCTGTCACAGTATACGGAGTGGATGCAGAACGATTACAGATGACATATAAATTGCTGTGTAATTTCAGATGCTATGGGCGTTTTCTGTTGGGGCAGGTCTCCTCTTGTACTGCCTGACAGATGATATTCAAATGGAAGTCGAGGCCAGAGGGATAACATGCCATTGTTGAACCATTTGATATGCCAAGGACATATAATGGTCCGGGCCACATGCAGAACAGCAGATCAAACACCTTCTAGGATTTCAGGAGAACGCAGTGTAACACAAAACAAGCTCTTAGAAAAGACCCACATCATTATACTGTAGTGGGGAAGTTCACATTGTAGTATCAGGTCTTAAAGGTCACATGCTCATTTTCAGGTTCATACTTGTGTTTTGGATTTCAACTAGAACATGTGTGCATGCTTCAATGTTCAAGAATCACATTATTTTTCTCATACTGTCTGTCTGTATATACCTGTATTCACCCTCTGTTTAAATCTACAAAAAAGCCCAGTCTGCTCTGATTGGTCAACATTTCTGGGTCTTCTGCATCTAGGCTCTCGGCGTATCTGCACCGTCATTGCAGCCAGGGAATGGCTGTAGTGGCACTATATAGCAGCACTTTATACCTGTATAGTTGTGACATCACAACCTTACTGAAGTCCTAACGGCTCAACGGCTGAATACGGGCTGTGTGCATTTCTCTGTGGATTGAGCGTTTTGACACTTTCACACACTTGCTTTATAATAACAAAAAAAACAGAGAAATCTCACATTTTACAATATGGGACCTTTAAACTATTGACAGATTTATAAAGAGAAACAATATTTCTTTGGATTTATGAAAGTAAACAATGTTGCCCTGCATTGTTAACAACCATGAGCATCCAGTTTGAGGGCATGCATGCTCACTGATTAGTCAAATATGCCCACACGCTTTCTACTAGAGGGCCTCATCAAGTTTCCTTATTTGATTTATGTCTGAACAGCTGCAGAGGTGGCACGCACACCAGCCAGGCCTGACACAAATGCAACATAAAGGTGCATCTGTAACACAATCTCCTCTGTCCAGCAGCCAATACAGTTTGATGATCTATGAAGGTGATTAGGTTCACGTCAAAGGGAAGACATGCAAGGCACTGGGAGTCTTAGCTTGTTGGAGATGATCCAAGCAAAGTACTGATGCTCTCTGTGTTCCTGGATCTTGAGCCCCATTAGCTGGCTAACAGCCCACCATGACTATCATAACATTTTGATCAATGGTCAGAGGAACCTGATGGCATAGCTGAACAGAATCGAATAAATCCATTAAAATGAAGACAGATCACATGTGATGTGGCCCTAATGTAAACCTCAAGACAATTTCAGAGATGTGTACAGATCATGTGAGAAAATATATCTGAGAGAGAAAGTCATTGCACTCATACAGATTTTGTTATATAATCATGCATCAAAACATCTGAGTACCATTTAGTCTCTCCATGGTCAGTATAGTAGATGGTGGTCGGCACGCTCCCAGTTTGGAGAAGCAGACAAGAGTCCTGAGACAGAAGCTAAACAATGTACTGCTGTGGACAGGGCCACACAGCAAAACATATTTCAGCCACCTAAAAAAATCAATATCTGTTTAAGTGTACGCAGTCAGATAGCCTTTTCCGATGGGAAAATTAGACTCCTTTGACAAAACATTAATTTTACATTGCAGAACATGGGAGTTGACCATGCATGCTTACCATGTTTTAATGTGTTAGCACACTAACATTTTCTAATTAGCACTAAACACAAAGTACAGCTGAGGCTGATGGCAGTATCATTGGTTTTGCATGCTTGGTTATATGGGCAAATAGAAATTTTGACCCAATGATGGCACTAGATTAAAAGTCATTGGATCACCAAAGTCATTCAAATTAATCCTGAGGGAGATGTGAATATATTTTAAATTTCATGGTAATCCATCCAATAGATGTTGAGATATTTCACTCAAAACCACGAACATCAACCTCATGTTGGGGCTATAGGAAAACACAGAGGATTACCACAGACATGAGGATTCATCCTCTGGGCACTGTGGATATCTGTACAAAATTTCATCCATCCAATAGTTGTTGAACTATTTCAGTCTGGACCAACAGCCCAACATTTCCATTACAGTTTTAATACAAGGCCAGAGATTTCTATGTGACACAGGCATCCTGTAAATAACTGCAATCCTATAAATCTTTCAATGTCCTAACATGTGCACAGATGAAGAGTAATCCCACATCTAAATCTAATCATACTGCAATCATGGCAGTCCAGATTCAGAACTTCTCATGCATGATATAGTGATTTGGTTTTTACGGTTTACTGGAATTTGTATTTTTTGCATGTGCATAAAATCGACATACTATACTATAAGACATCTACATGGGTATTTAAGTGATTTTTAGATGCATCACAATTTTCCAACCGACAATTATTAATTAAAGCACACTTGATGCAAAAGGCCTTTCGTAAGCCCGTTGACTGACATGCTTGCTTGGACATCAGATCTGTAATCCTGATAGTGATTTGATATGAAAAATTGCATCAGTGATTACTGTACCATGGTTATGCTTACAGTAGTCATGAACAGTGCCTGGATAAAGCCTCACTTCCTGCACGCAGGTATGTGCAGGAAGTGCCTCCCCTCCGTGTTCCCATTCTCAAAGTCCCTTTGCTGCTGGAAACAACAACAAAAACAACAACCTCCGAGCTATCAACCTACACGCTGAAAATGGCAAGTTTTTTAAGAAGATTTGGCTCGTGCAATAAGGCAGGCCTCATGCTCTGTTCTTTCGGCGAATGATTGTAAAGATTTACAAAGAATATGTTTACAACATTTTTCGTGTAAATCTTCCACCAAAACCTCCCGACAGTATTTTGCAGAAGCACCGTCGCTGTATCCGGGGAGTAGCGTCACCCAAGATGATTGTGATTGGTTTAAAGAAATGCAAACAGGGAGTTTTTTTTTTTCTCGATCCAACAGTGAAAACGCACTGGATCCAGACCTTCCTCCAGTGCTGACACAGCGCTGTGTCAGGTCTGCTACACGAGACTATGCTTACAGAGAGCAGAGCAGGAGACATGGGGATGTGACTGTTTGCCTTGTCTCTCCACTGTAAAGCCATCAATCAAGCCCTGCTAGCAGTAATCATTCACTGTTGAGGCTCTTAGGACGGGTGGAGGGGGTACTGGCCCTGATAGGACCACCCAATCTGATCTGTGATTGAGGGTGGGCTGTGTCACGGCGACATGTGGCTCCTCCTGTTTGGATTAAAGCTGGTAGACTTGGCTCTTCAGTGCACCAGCTCTGTCTTTCATTTCCGCGTCACAAAATTTCAAAGTGAAGAGATTCACCAATGTGACAAGCACAAGAGAGATTAAAAGAACATGTGGGGGATAAGAGGCAAGAGTCACAATGATGACACTAATTAGGGAGTGAAAGAACTTAGAGATCTGCAAAAACATTTTTGAAAAAGTCTGGGATTTCAAAGGTAAGAATCTGAGATCGGATGCAAGGAGATAGAAAGAGCTTGAAAGATGCTGTCAGCACACTGTTTTTTTTTTTTTTTTTACAGGTTTGTATGCAGACATTCTGAGCAAAGATATTCAAAGATGGAGAGGAGGGCTAAACAGAAGTGACAGAAGTGAGCATCAATATACTGAGTGCTGATCACAACAACCTGAATTGGTTATGATGATTTATTATTTGCTGTTTTAACAGCCCGAAAAACATAAGCAGAGAAAATAGTTTTAAATGAGGGTCAGTCAGACAGTGTACAAATATACTATTTTGCTGCTGTCAGATTATGTAACAATATCAGAGATTAGTCCCTTTTTTTTCTTTGATATTTTAGATAGCTAGTCCGATTTTGGCAATTAAACTACTTTAAGCTTTAAGCCATAAGGAGATTACTCACTGACTCTACATTTGAGCAACTAGGAAAGTGTAGGAGAGGTTTAGAGTGACATAACATAAAATGTACACTTCACTTACTACTCTCATTGTGAATCAATAATCAAACCCAGAATTAAAATGATTCTACCTCTGTCTGATGGTCGCAGAAACTTAGTTAAAGGATTTTGACTGTGATACAATCTTCAGTGATCAGGTAAATACATAGTTCTCAGTAAAAGCATAATTTAGTCAACAGGGAATTGCTGGTTCATTATAAGTGAGGTAGATGCATTTCATGAAAGCCCAATTGCCAGAATCATTTTTCTCCTGAACCTGAGAAATTCTCAAGAAACTAGACCTCTGCTAACATTTAGATGCACTTGAGGTTTAACAGGCTCCCATTAAGACACACACTTTACAGCACTTCTCTCTTTGCTCTCACACCCACACACGCAGCAGCATTCAGGGACCGGCTGCCCCAAATGGCTGCGTTGTCGTCAGCACTCTCTCCTGGGAGGTGAAAGTGTCTCAGCTATCACTGCATGTGCGAGGCACTTGACACAGAAAGAGAGGAAATTAAAGGCGGGTAGGATAGATGAAATCATTTTAAAGCGATTTAGTTGTCATTTAAATATACTTGGGGGAGAAATCGTACATATGGAGGCATTTTATCCGACATGATTTGACGCTTTACATCCTATAATGTACAGTTTGTGGTCTGTGTTTTTGAAAGAGACACAATGATTTATAGCCTCCGTTTGTCACCCACGGGGCATCAAGCACTTCATCTGAAGACATTAACAAGACACAGAGACTTCTGTTCCTTTCAAATACACAGGCTGACTTTGTTATAGAAATGTTTTTTCTTGCAGTTAACTATCTCCTAGATTTCACTGATGTCAAGTTAAAATTACAACCACTGACAGGCGGCAAATGATAGCCCTGATTTTTTTCCGTCGTGAACAGACATAAACATTAAACCGATTTGATTTGCAAACCCCATTACCTACAGTAGATAAGCCCAAATGGAGACTTACCTATCATAGTGAAAATCAAGAAGAGACAATAACATTTGCATGTTCCCCACCAGCCCTATCCATTCTCATTTGTGTAAGAGTGCAGGCAACATTACAGATTGCTATAATCCCTCAAAGCTGACAATCGTGATATGGCTGTTAATGTTGTCACTGTACTGGTTTGTGCCTCCGGGACAATGAATAATTTGTACAGTCATTTTCACTCCAGGAATTGGCTCCAACGCAGGTGATTATGTTACAACAATGCTGTTGTATAAAAAAATGCACCGAGCGTTGTAAAAGCCAAGAGCAGGAATGAAAATATCCTGAAGCCAGCTTAGAGTGGATCGAGTTGTAATGTCGGGTGAATGAGAAAAGGCAGCAACACTACGTCTTCATCTGTTTCCCAACACTGTGCTGATAGGTTTATCAGCTGAAGAAAACTAATGTAAACCTACTGCTGATGAAACTAGCCATGTGTTCTCCGGTTCCTTCCACAGAGAGAAGACGGAGTATAGTGGAGAAGCTTTTGTTCTGGGGTAAAAAGCCGGTGTTGCGAGGCACCTTTCAGCACCCTCTGATTCAGTGCACATTTACAGGGCCCCACTACACAGGTATTGCCCTGTAAGAAGGTTGAAAACCATAGCCATGTTTCTGTCATCAGGGGTCTATAACCGGGATCTGTGTTCCAGCTGTGACACCGCCACGTAAAGTGTTTGTGATACCCTGAGAAATACAAATACTGCAGCAGCAGGAGATGATCATTCTCACTTTGTATAAGTTTCCAGGAGTATTTTTTTTTGGGGGGGAGGCTGAGTTTGTGAATGTCATGACAGGGAAATAAAGTAGTAGACACAGAGGAGGAGTGAAGCTGTTCTTCTGTTGTACCTTCAACTCCCAAGGTGTTTCTATAACATTTGGCAGTAAGCAAAAGGTGGGACATTCTTGGATGGAGGGGGCCTGTGTTACACTCCTGACCTATACCAGATGTTGAATGCAAAGTTAACTTTCATGTGGCAAGATGTCACAATATATCAGTCAGTTCATGTTTTTAACGTGAGAGATTTTGACCTGTCTGGCAAAAATGCACAATAAGATTAATATTTCTTCTTAGAGGAATGTACCTCAAAATGAAAAATGGCCTTTATATGTCAGGCAAGATAGTCAGCTAGTTTTTTAAAGTCAATTCTCAAACAGCAGAAAAACAAGTGCAAACTCGCAAGAGCTGCAACCAAGTACGCTGTTGACACACCTTTTGTTTTGGTCAGTAATGTACGTGTGCCTCCGGTATAGATGGTGTGCTTTGGATCCTCTGTTGACACCAATACATTGTCCAAAAGCCAAAACTTAAAGTTTGAAATTTAAATCCATTTATTCTCAAACTATAACAAAATGAGGCTACATTTCTCAAAATTAAAACCTCACCGTTACCCTGACTCTTGTTAAAACACCATAGACCTAACTATGCACCACACCTGTAACAGACCCAAACTTAAGTAGGTTACCATTTTAGCAAACACATTTCAGCTACCAGCGTAATCGTGCTACAGAGGTATCAGCTGCCAGGTTGCAGGCTGAAGTGATGTAATGTAACTGTAGAGGATTAAACTGGATACAAAGAGAACACAATGCAGGCGTGAGAAGGAGATGATAGAGCGAAAGCGGCTAATATGGTATCAAAATGGGCTATTAGAGGTAATGCACAATATGGCAGGAATGGCTGATTGCAAGGACGGTTATTTCCACTTCATGTGACTTGCAATAATAAACTGAGGTGGGGAATTGACCTGAAATGATGCTTCATCCATATGGCCCCTATGTTAAATTCATCAGACATATTCCCATGGGTTATCATTTTTACTGCAAAATGTTAACATTACTGCCAGGTATATTTCCACACCCAATGAAGTACGGGAGTAGGAAGTAAGAAGCACCCCCTTCCCACACACACACACACACACACACACACACTTTACACCCCTGGCCCAAGTTGGCGTCGCGGCTGGTCTCTAGTTGTTCCTTCCTTCAACCTTATGGTCCCTCAGCCCTTTGCTCACTCAACCTTATATTACATTAAAAATTAAACAGGCCATTAATAATATACAAGGATGAGTGGTTGAACTCCGTGGACATTATATTAGCCGGACAGAGCCTGATTCTGAGAAAAAGTTGCACACTCCAGTAAATCAATTAGTTTGCCAAGTTGTTATTTTATATTTAGTTCTGCGGTTACTTGAGCACATGACTGGTGAAGTGAGTTACGTAAGTTTCCCTTCAACATCAAACGACCACATCAAAGTAACTAAATGCTTCACGGTCCTGGTACGCAGCCTTCATCGTCATGTTCATCTTATCTTGTGAGCGAACACTGAAGAGAGAATTACTCTGCCATTTTTGCATGAAAAATTACTGACAATGAATCAATTATCAAAATAGTTGCTAGATTCACCTATGTGTTTTTAATTTCCAAATTAGCATAGCATGTGGAAGAAGGTGACATTGCAGGAATACAACTCTGCTTTAATGTAGTCACGGGTTAGCCATTAGCTGAAGCATGTAACTAAACAAAGCAAAACTACCATTTAAAACATACTTTTAAGTTTAAAGGTTGTATTGTGAAAACAATAAAAAACCGAACATATGTGAGGTGAGAGTGTCAGGTAAAGGTTCTTCGAAAAAAAAAAAAATCTGGGTCTAAAGTTTGTCAAATACATCTATTATTTGTCAGAAGATAATGATTCACAGAGCAAACTGCCAAGTTTCATGATGGCTGACATAAAAATGATGCAGAGCAGAACTTTCAACTTTATGGCAGCAGGGTTACGGTACAATAAGATTTATCTTTTTAAGTCACAAAAGGTCTGAATAGTTCAGATAACCTTCACAAATCTCTCATGGGGAGTGTTTTTTTCCACAGCGTGTTTACGAATGCATAGTTGCAGCAACGTGGCCAAAGTCATCAGAGTGATGATTCAATGAGACAACTGTAAATTATACAAAGCTACAAAGTTTTTTTTTCAGCATCAGAAAAGAATAGCAGGAAATATTCCAGCTGTCTGTGTTCTGTATCAATATATTACTATCACTGCTGTCAGTGCTGGAGTGCAGGACCATGACATCATTTCCAAATGTTTTGAATGTATATAATGTTCTCAGTGACAGTCTGCCAGTAGAATTGGTTCTGCTACAAGAAACGGTCCAAACTCAACATAAGCTGTGCTCTCTGAAGTATGTCCCACGCCTGACAGTCACAAGGACATTTTCAAGATGATGCTATAGATTAGCAATCAATAACAGACATCATTTTTCAACTTACACTTGAAAGGATAAGCCAGATGGTGAAAATTGCTCAGACAAGCATGATTTTCCTATGAGCCTGTGATGGTATAGTCGCTTTTGTTTGCATGGGGTGACCACAAACACATGCTACTGCTTAAGGAGAGTCACTCTACATGGGATGTGTTTTTGATCATTTGTCATAAGGAACAAAGAAGAGATTTGAGATAACCGCAGTTATCCAACATGTATGCATATTGTAAAATAATCCATTTCATCTTTAATACCACAGATTTCATTCCATATAGAAATCCGCTTCTTTAAGGGACTTCTTTGAAAGGGAGGGAAAAAAAAAACACTGGAAAAACTAGATGGTGTCTGGTGAACTGCCTGTGTGTTGGTGTTGATTTTTAAGGATATATTTAAATCCATCCATAAAAAAAGATACAACTCTAATAAGATTTCTGATGTGTTTTCAACATTTGTCCATCTGCAGCAGCCTGGTGTCAGACCTCCATTAAAAGCCTCTGTGGACTGACAGCATATCTCAACATCTGAGAGTCCTGCTGACTCTGTTCTTCTTCCGTCTCGTCCCCAGACTGCTGCTAAGAGCCGTCCAGCTGGGATAATTGGCCTCCCTGTCCACCTTTTTCTGACATTCACGCTGCCTGAAAGCTCTCCTTCACACATGCAGAGGATACTAACACGGCATCTCTCCGTGCCCTGCCTGTCTCTCTGTTTGGCCTCTCATCCTCACAGACTAACTGCACATTAATTTTCATTCCTCGTAGACTGTTAGGGGGACTGGCTAATGACGACATCTGTCACTGGGAGCTGGGGGTGTCTTTGGGGTCTTGTGACAGAACGGAGAAAAGAGGAATGGAAATTAGTCCACTTAAAATAACAGAAAATAGGCAGATTCCTTCTCCAAATGCTCCCCTTCTGCCATTTGTGGGAAAAAAGGAAATGCCAGCTAGTCCCTCGACTTTATTTGAGATGTCTGCATAATAGAGCCGCTACAATTAGTCGACTAATCGATTAGTCAATCAACAGAAAAACAGTCAGCAATTATTATAAGTAATTTTTAATGCAAAAATGGCAGAAAATGCTGTTTTCAGCCTCTTAAATATGGAGATGTCTTGCTTTCCTGTTTTCTTTGAGCTTTTGACAAAACCAGACATTAAAATACATCACCTTGGACTTTGAGAAACGATGGTCATTTTTCACTATTTTCTGACATTTTATAGACCAAACAATTAATCGATAATGCCATTAATCGGTAGTTGCAGCCCAACTGCATGAATCAAAATGCTAAGATCTACTAATATTGTTGGCACTGTGTCACAGAACTGTATTTTACAGGATCTGGATAGTACAATAACCTTAGCATCAGCAAAGATTTTTCATTATCCAACAGCAGTTTGTGCTTTGACTGTAATCTGAAATGTGTATTTTCATTCTTCTGTATGATCGCATCTTATTTACCTTATCGGTTATGAAAAGCAATGTCAATAATGTGCATGAAACCATGTGAGGTCCATGTGAATCTCGGTAATATATTCTATTTATATGCAAATACACAGTGTGCCTAAATCTGTTGTTCTGAAAATACATTCATTTGATTGATGTCCTAGATACACTGACCTACATGGCATTAAAATGTGATCATTTTTAACCTACCAGCAGGACAGAGACAAAAAACAGCAAATATGGAAGTAATTTAAAAGACCTCCCAACATCTAAAGATGTGATCAAATCTCCAACAAATAACCTTGGATTTCAGCAGATGTACAAGCAGTCCATTATTTCAAGGACATGTGGAAATACAGTGACAACCAACATTTTAGGAGAACTAAAGTATAATGGTTTTCCTTTTCATGGAGTGGTCCCTCTTATAATACTGCAAAATCTGCTCAATTGCGTTTTTTTGTGAAGTTAATATGTGGGAAAGGTTGATGACTATCTTTAGACTAATAGCATAATTGTAGGAATCAAGATACAACATTATAGATTAAAAAAAATAAATAGATGTTGCTGTAAGGAGCACAGACATGTAAACTTGAACAGAACAAGTTTAAACTCAATACAACACAATGTTTCCCCTGAGGGGTGTGATGCATAATTTGAAAGCTTGCTGGCAAACTTAAAGACATGAATTACATACAAGTTCAAATAAAGAGGGACGCTCACCTTAACAATAGCAGGGCGGAGGTTTCACCTTAAATCCTACCTTTTGTCCAGTTCTGCCCTAGTGGCGTTCTACTTAAACTAAATAGTTGTTATTTCTGTAAAATACTATGCATTTAATATAAATATAGATTACTAAATTTAATTTTACAATTGAAAAGCAAAGGCAGTGGCATGTTTATGAATCAGAGCTTCACTGCACATCTGAACCTGCAGATAATCACTGCGGTTTTGTTTATTGTGCTTCCCTCTGCGTTGTTGCCAAGCCACAGAACGAGGTTTACACTCAATTGTGAAGCTTTGTTTCCATGTTGCCCTGTATCCTCAGACAGAGAGACTCCATGTACTGTCAGTCACTCTGAAACAATCATGTTCACCTTTGCCATTTTACCCACTGCTGGCTGGAGAGAGACCAGGCTGTAGGGGGCACGCAGGCAAAATGCCAGCTACATGTTGGTTGACATATGAAGCCGACATTTCCTCATTACGTTACAGTCCAAAAGTAAACGCACAATAGGAGGCGTGATTGCTTCTGCACAGATGAAAAGGTGTTGGCTCCCTGTTCTCCAGTGTTTCTGCTGTTTGTCATTGACTGCAACTCCCCAGTGTTCTTGTTACTGCTCTCTGAGGAGCTAGTATGTCAGCACACTAAACCCACGCAATCCTACATTCATTGAACCTCAGCCATAGGGAGGGCGAGGGCTGCTTCCTTCATATCAGTAAAGGTCAGAGGGGAGGCTTCATGTTCTAACTCCTGC
>JAOVVB010027455.1:0-15772 GCA_028570985.1 Heterobranchus longifilis
GAGGAATCACAAAGGAGTTTTCATTTTCTGCAATGGAAAAGTACTCGAACTAGTTACTTTTATCAGAAAGTAACGCTATAATGTAACTGATTACTTTTTAATGACAGTCATTTTGTAATGTAAGTAGTTACTTTAAAAAGTAACGTCCCCCAACACTGTTCGTAATACAGGATGAGAAGAAGACCATATATGAGGAGGAGGAGAAGGACAACGCCACGAGGAAGAGGATGGGTCTGTCTATACCTTTGGTACCAGAGAAGGAGGAGGATAAAAAACTCGCCTCGCTACTCACCTTCCAGAGCCCTGACTGTAAGAAATGGCCTATGATTTTATGTAGGAATTGCTCTCAGGTTTATTATTATGAAATAAAGCAGATGTGTGTGTGTGTTTTTTTTCAGCGTACGACGACAGACAGCATACAAAGAGGCAGCAGATCTCCTCTCGGTCCTGGTTTTCTTCATCCTCCTCCACTCCATCAGGGAGCGCTGCGGGAAACCTTCTGAACAAACTGGGTCAAAAGAGCAGAGACGTCGCCGCTGCCCGAGCTCTGAACGCCACTCCGAGCAACTCCCTCGTCCGCAGGCGGTCAGACGGAGGCAGCCCCGTCGTCGAAAGCGCCACCCTGACATCATGTTCCTCCCAAGTGTCTGTAACATGCCCAAACATGGCCGCTTTAAACTTGGAAAACTCTGATTCGCCTTCCGTACAGTGCGCAGACAAGAGACAGAACACACACATACAAACCACGGAAAAGAACTCTGGAAAGCCAGCTTCAGAGGTGCATTGTGGGATAGAAGGACAGAATACTAATGAATCCTGCTCTACAAAGTCACTAGTGGCAGATTACAGCGACACAGACTCAGATTCGTGTCAGTGACTAACAACAGTGATTGAATGATTAAAAAAAATAATAATTGTCACATCGTCTACATGGCTTACATGACATTACTGTTATACCATCAGTTACAGAATTATTGGCATGCTTCATTGTTTAAAATGCACATTTCACTTTATTATTCATATATGAGAAATATTCTACTGTGACTTATTGTAATCTATTAAAGCGTGCATGATCTTGCACTTGATCTTGTCCTACCGTTATATAAGGCAGTGTAGAAATAAATAAATCAATAGCACTGTTTAGTGAGATCTTCCAGTAAGTGTGTTTTATCTGTGTTTGCTGAGAGATATTGTACCTTGGACCTGCCGGGGAAAGGGAAAAAAAAAAAAAAGTTTTGCGGATGTAACATTTAATTTGTGCCGTGAATTGGGTTTATCATTCATTTCACAGTGGCATGTTTCCTTCTAATGCGTTTTATTCACTCAGTATTTACACTCTAAAAAAAATCACAGTTTCCCGTCTGCATTTAAATGAGTCCATTACTCGTCTTTGAATCTAGAAAGCACTTTAAATGATGCTGTAAGTTAGAAGTGTAAATTGGAATTTGCTTTACAGATTATATTATCTGGTGTTTTTATCAACACATGAGAACCTGCCCTACTAACTGTATGACCACCCGCCTGATACTGAGTGCAAGGAGTGCCTCCTTGGACACCACTAGACCTCTGAAGGTGTGCTGTATTATCTGGCACCAAGCTGTCAGTAGCAGATCACAGGAGTCGACACCTCAGACTCGTTCTTCGTTTGTCATGTTCATCAAACCATTCTTGAATGCGTTATGCAAGAGGACACTGGCAGGAGGGTATGCTGTTTTCATGAAGGGCTAACTTGGTCTACAACAATGTTTAGGTAGGTGGTACATGCCAAAGTATGCTTTACATATAAAAGGCAGAACCCAAGATTTCTATTTAAAAAAAAAAAAATGCTTCTTGTACCCTCTGGTTTGAGCTTTTGCACTATTTCTGCTGATATTCTTCCCCTATAAATCTCTTGAACACCTTAAAAGATTTGCAGTTCCCCAAAACAGCCTATGTCCAAGTATATAATGTACTGTACTTTATCTAGGAATACTTCAACCTGCTGCTGCCATCGTAAAGATTGTTCACCTTAGGACTTTGCTTAAAAAAATATATTTTAAAAAGTCTAATTTTGAATATGTTTTAGCACAAGTATGAGGGGTGTCCAAGTCACACTGAGAGTTTTGATGATTGTGCAATATAAGAGAAGACAGTTATGCGAGTAAAAGCTCTCTTTGTTTCTCTATATAATTCCTGCTACACTAATGCACTTATCAAAGTGTCTAACTAGTGCTTGGACACCATCAAATGAATAGGTTTCCTCAGTATTCTGTAGCCATGATGGGACTACGTCTGAACCCTGTCCTCTCAGGAACTCCTTGAACAGCCTTAACATGTGGAAATGGCTCGAAGCGAGGTCAAGATGGTAAGGGGGATAGTGCAATTACTCCGAGTTCCTGTAATGTACAAGTGGTACATTTCCCACAGACAGATGCGTCTCTTCTCCAAGCTGGCAACAAGTTATCAGTCGATTTTCAAGGATCAGGCGTTCCACTGCAGTGGGCACTGAGCCACCTTGGACAGGATCGTTGGACAGGATATACCACCTTCTTTAAAACGTTTGCACCATTCAAATGCTTTACTGTGGCTAAGAGTCTCATCACCGCTCTGTGCTTGAAATGTCCTGTAAATGTATACATTTACAAAAGGTTGATTAAAAATCGCATTATCTGGTGTAATCCAAAAGTGTACAGGATTAATTTTTAGTTATTAGACTGGAGATTTTTCTCCCATCGTAATCGTGAGAAATATTAAAAATGACATCCAGATTTCTATAAGGCTGCACTGTATATCTGTACTGTTAAAATTTATACAAAACGTATAATTCAGGTGGTAGCATTGGCTGAAATGGGACCTTTCTGCAGGATGACAATTCAGTTGATTATGGAGAATATATGATGGCGAGCAACTTAATTTTGTTTTTGTCATATCATCCAACACGGTTAGCATAACATAACATGTATGGTCTCCCTGATTCGCTGCTCTGACGGAGTACCAGGGTTCACTGAAAGTTGTGCAATATTTAAAGGACAGCGAAAGAGGAGAGCCAACATAAGTCTGCATTCGATTTGTTTGATGTCGCTCTACTTCATGTAGCATTTGCTCGTTGTAAGGATGTGCACTATAATGCTGTGCTTATGGATCCTGTCCATGTTTTACTTTGCTCCGGTCAGCTCTTTTTCGGTGTAAGTAGAACATTCAAAGAACATTAGGAACTTTTAAGAGTACAGCTGGACAACACTGCATTGTTCCATGTCAGACATGTCGCTAGGTGCATGTCTAGTCTTCTTATATTGTTATTAGTGTTTATGCTACTGTGCATTACAAATTCAGATTTTTAACATTTATATTTAACTTTTGCTAATTTTAAAACAGGCCCTGGAATAATGCCGTAAGGCCCAATTATTATAATTATTATTTAAGAGTTGCAGGTTGCTTGGAATATATCCAGGAAATAAGAATTCATTTTGCATTTGCAGAGCTGCTCCACCACAACCTCTTGTTCCTTATCCTCCTTTTTATATGGGCTCTTATTATCCTATGGTCTATCCTTTTTCTCCCTACATGTAAGTACCATAAGCTATTAATTGCTCTGAATTTTTATTTCTGATTTTTTTTCTGATGCATATGAAAAGTGACAGATAAATTGTACAGCAAGTGTATGATCACTGTTCTTGTGGACCTTGTGCATGGTTTACTCTGCTCTGGTCAGCACTTTATCGATGTGAGTAGAACGTTCGAAAAACATTAGAATCTTTGAGTAAAGCTGGACTGCACTGCATTGATAGTCATGATGTCCATGTCAGACGGTTCACTTGGTGCATGGCTGCTCTTATGTTGTTTATAGTGTTTAACCTACTGTGCTTTAGTATCCTCATGTATGCCTCTTCCTACCAATCCATTCTAAGTACCATAATCTACTAATTCACAAAATGTTTTTTTTTTTCCAATTTGTTTTGATGCATATGCAAAGTGACTGATAAATTTGTGACAGAAATATGACAGCAAGTATAATCAGACCAGAAAGTGTATAATTACTGTTGTAGTTTGACATCCGGCTTATGCTTTGGTCAGTGAGTGCGTGTTCTCTGTGTTTGCAGACCATCGCAGAACTTTGTTCGGGACCCAAAGTAAGGCATCGTCCTCCCACACAGACAAAATCTTGGGCTGTTTACATAATCTCATGAAAAAAAGGCTACATTCATTAGTTGTGATAAAAATGTCACTTTGTCCCTAAGGTGCACAGTGCAGATCTGCACAATAAGCACCAGAGTCATAGTCGCATGACTAAACAGTGAAGGCAAAGGTGAGAAAAAGATGGTATCTGGTTCTGTACTTGCAGGTTTTTTGTTGTATCCCCATCAGTGCTAAGAGTGGGAAGGGAGGAAAACATCCTGCTGGAGGCGTTTGGACTTTCTGAACCTGTCCTCGTGACTCTGTCGGTGTACCATTATCCACAAAGATCTCAGCTCTTGTTGCAGGAAAACCTAACCCTGACCTCAGAAAATAACTACAGCATCCTCAAAACCATAACAGTAATGTCAAATCTTAGTTTTTTTCCTTTACATTACCATTTACATTCATTTTAAATGCACTTAAAATGAGCATGAGTTCAAAGATGGTAGTATTTCCACACTAAATGAACACAAGTAGTAAATAATAAAGTCTTTGAGACATAAAAGAAATAAGTGAGAGCCTTGGACTAAAACCTAGTGCACATAACTGCTATAATGTTACTATAGAGACAAATAGAATTATTTATTCATCTTTTATATTGCTTCATCCTGTGTCCAGGGTCACGGGGAGCCTGCAGCCTAACCCTGGAGACACACACACACACACACACACACACACACAAGACAAAAATTGACAAAAGAAAAATGAAGCTTACAATAAACACTTCCAGACTAGTTAGGCTAGGCAAGTGCTGAATAGAGGAAAGTACAAGAGTTACTAGACGTAACTAGAGCATGAGTATGAGCATGAGTAGCATGTTTTAGGATAATGTTGGAAATTGGATTCACCTTTTTAAAAAAGGGTAAAGAATGGTACATACAGTAGTGAGTAGGAAAAGAAGAAGAAGAAGATAACCAATTACCACTTCAAAGGGCTTTAATCCAGTAGACAAGTTGGAAGTGAGAAGTAAAATCCTTACCTGAGCCAGAATCGTCAAACCATACCTGCAGACAGAATAGTGAAAATTGCCCTAAGTAGTTTGGAAAAGACAATGTTTTAACTTCTCATCCACCACTAGTTCCTCTATCTCAACCACTGTAGAGATTGTAGAAGGTTGGTATAAAGGTTCATTGAAAGCCTTGGCCAAGGATGCTGAGGTATGGACAATTGTTTTAATATTTTGTCCTAGAACATCAGCATGAAGTGTAAACCACCACTATCCTGTTGGGAGAAATAGCTTTTGTGTAACCCTAGATATATGTGAGAACAACTGATCACTTTAGCTTACATGGCTTCTGAAACAGAAATCCCCTTTCTGAGCTTGTATGTTGTTGTGATGTCATGATCACACTTCACACTGGGTGCATGTGACTAAATAAATGAGTGATGAAATACATACAGACTAAAATTCGTTGCTTCACAATCATAAATATATTAGATAGACAAAAGTTTGTGGTCGTTTGTCCATCACATCTATATATGGGGCTTGCCGGCCTGTTGCCACAAAGGTTTGTAAGTTGTCGCATTGAGGGTCCCCAATCTTCAAAACTAAGGGGCCTAAACCTGTGACCACCATGACAGTGCTCCTGTCCACAAAGCAAGATCCATAAAGACATGATTTGTTTGAATTTGGTGTGGAAAAACCTAGCCTGCACACAGCCCTAAACTCAACTCCATTACACTATTTGGATGAAATGAAAAGCTTACTGTTTGTTGAGCCTCCTCATCCAACATCAGTGCCTGATCTTATTAAAGCTCTTCTGTCTGAATGGGAAGAAATCCCAACAGCCATTAAAAGCCAAATCTATTAGAAAAGCTTTCCAGTAGAGTAGAGTAGACCATGCTGTTTGCTGGTACAACAGCAAAGAGGGCACATAATCTGGAAATTGATATTGGGAATCTATAGAGAGTAGTTGCTTTAATGTTCACAAAATCTTTGCACCCTGAGTTCTGTAAACACATGTTGAATGAATCCTAGAAGTTCCTTTCCACAGGAAACAAGTTGCTTCTGCTAAAGATGCATTCATAGCCAAGACAAATGGAAGTTTCTTGTTGATATCCAGATATTGTGAACAATGTTGTCTTCAATTAGGTGAATGCTTCCTCTTCAGCAAGTGAAAAGAACTTGCTTTTACACAATTTACTGATGGCTTTCCAGTAGAAATAAGTGAATTCCCTATAAATCGTAAAGGTCCTATTGCAGGAGTGTCAAACTGGATCCAGAAAGGGCCATATGAATGCAGGCTTTTATTCCAATCAAGCAGAAGCTACACCTTATAGTCTATTGAAAGCAAAGAATGACTAATTGAACAGCCATGGTTTTTTTCTTGGTTGGAATGAAAGGTTGCACCCACATGGCCCTTTCTAGATCCAGTTCTGGGGAGAGGTCAATCCTACACCACCAGCATATTATGCTATTCAACACATTTTCCTCCACGGCCAGGAAGTAGTCCAAGAAGATGAGAGTTATCAAAATGAATTAGAACTTGTCTGCCTTTACATACAGGAAGCATTCCAGTAAGCTTACCAACATGGTGCTCCTGTATCTAGTGTTTGATTTCAGGCAAGATAAAACCAGCTGAAAAATCAGGTAAAAAAATCCAGCTAATGCTAGGTTAGCTATATGATCTGATAAATCCCTGATTCTCCAATAGCCTACTGACATTTTTAAGATCTTGAAGACAATTGGACAAGTTACCATGGCTAACCAAGACACACTGGTCTTGAGTAATAAAAAATAACTAATCTAGCAATAAAAAGGCACCATGATTACTGTGAATGAGTACAGACTTACTGTAGGCTAGGTAAGAACATATGAGCTAAGTATGGATGGCAAAAAATGATTTGTTAAATTGTTTTCAGATACCTGGGGAAGACCTGTGGGAAGAACACCCAGACCCCAAAGCTGTTTTGGTGCATGCAAATTTTGGACGCTTCAAACAAATCGAATATGTCAATACGTTGTCTTTCTTCTCTGGTTACATCTTCATCCAGACCGACAAGCCCATCTACAACCCCGGAGACAGAGGTAATAGCTGTAACAGAGCAAGACATGAGTCTCATCTCTCACTGTGAGATGTTTACCTTTGTTGTTCTTAGTACAGATGTGGCCAAAAGTTTTGAGAATGACACAAATATTAATTTTCACAAAGCTGTTTCAGTGTTTTTAGATCTTTGTTATATTTGATACTTTTTGGTATACTGATGTATACTGAATACTAATTACAAGCATTTAATAAGTTTAAAAGCATTTTATTGACAATTACGCTAAGTTTATGCAGAGTCAATATTTGCAGGGTTGACCCTTCTTTTTCAAAACCTTCTTCATCAACTTCTGGGCCACAACCTGGCTGATGGCATAATCCTGCATAATCAATCATTGCAAATTGTCAGAATTTGTGGGTTTTTGTTTGTCCACCAAACAGTTTGTCCACCAACAGTAAAGCATCCTGAAACCATTCATGTGTGGGGTTGCATCCCAGCCAAGGGAGTGGGCTCACTCATAATGAACAAAGAATAGTACAAAAAAAATCTGCAAGAGCAATTTCTTCCAGCCATCTAAAAACAGTTTGGTGACGAACAATGTCTTTTCCAGCATGATTGAGCACCATGTCATGAGGCAAAAGTAATAACTTAGTGGCTCTGAGAACAAAACATCGACATTTTGGGTCCATGGCCAGGAAACTCCTTGAACCTTAATCCCATTATAAATGTATGGTCAATCCTTAGGAGGCAGGTGGATAAACCAAAACCCACAAATTCTGACAAACTCCAAGCATTGATTATGCAAGAATTGGCTGCCATCAGTCAGGCAATATAGTATATATTGAATATAATATAATAAAGTGCATGCTTCCTATTTTAAAATAGAAATATTATACTTATTAATAAATTGTTAGTTTTGTGGCCTGAGATTAGGGATAAACATAATAGTTAAATGGTGGCGTTGACAGCAGCAAGTGTATGGGAGAGGTCAGTGACGGCTAACAACTACCAGTTCTAAAATTCATGAGTTAGCTAATGGCTAACAGGTTTTCATGTTCTGTTTTATGGTTAGAGAAAAGCAAGACTTTATGTAAAAAAAATGTCAGTATCTCTGTTTAGCGACCACACCTTTTTTTGCCAAGGTTTAGGATGTTGATTGAAGCCAGACTGTGCCATTTTTCAAACAAGGATGCTGTCTATTTTCATTGTCTTACGGGTCATTCATGTGTTGCATCTTTTGCTTGCTCAGATGTGTTATTTAAAATTGAGACAAGAGTGCTCACAATAGAGAGCCACACAGAAGCGACACTAATGCGTGTTTGCTGCACATTCATGCTGCAGCAAGATAAAGATAAGATCAATCATCCCAACTTTTCAGAAGGCCACGAGTGCACTTCAGGTCATATGCTTATGGTTACTTAGCAATGACAGACACCATGGAAAGAAGGAGAAAGCTAGTGCTTTTTACACTTTTTTGACGTGACATGTGAATGACCCATTAGGGCACCATGTAACTTTTACTTATAATCATTTTTATTGGAATTTGGAATCTTTCTGACACTTTAATGCATGTTGGTTTGGTTGGCATTTTTCCACTGGTTTAAATGTATTTCATCTTATCCTGCGTAAACATGAATGTACGTTGCTTGTAAGTTATAAGCAAGTTTAATAAAAGTCATTTCATATTATATTTGAGCTGATATCACCCAAATGGGGAAGGGTTCCTGTTGAGTCTGGTTCCTCTTAAGGTTTCTTCGTATTGCCATCTCAGGGCGTTTTTTCCTTGCAACCGTCATCCTTGGTCTGTCCATCAAGGACATTCCCCAGGGTTAGGGTTTGCTTATCACCTACCCTTACAGACCTTAAAATTAGATCCGGCCCTTTGATTACAGGTTGTCCCCTACTTATGAACGAGTTCCATTCCGAGCGAACATTTATAAGCCGTATTTGTTCCTAAGTCCACAAAGTAAACAAAGTGAGTCTTTATGCCTTGTACACAAATATACAATGTAAAGCATACCAATCCACTTGACTAAATCTTTGTCCCGTTTTCCCACACTCCCATCATATGGCCAAAAACTATAACCGCGCCTAAGGAAATGAATCTCGCACACTGAGACATCACACAGTGTTGTCTCTGCACCATTAAATCATGATGGGAATCCCGGATGGCATTTCGTCTCAGAGCGAATTTCCCCATTCGTTCCACATCCCAAAAGTATTTATATAAAAATCATTAAGACAAAATATAAAGTAAAAATAAAACTAATTAACCTAAGGTTTACCTTTGAAAAGAATCAGGCTGTGTGTAATAGAGGAGAGGATGAGGAGGCAGATTATGTAGGATGACTTTCACACATGTGCGCTCACACACACACACACACGCACACACGCACGAATGTTGACTTTACGTGGGAGATGATTGCCCTTATTGAAACCGGTGAAGCCGACTTATTTCTCCCTTACGGCAACATGCACACACAGAATTCTGGTGTACTGCAGTGTCTATTTTTTGTACAATACATGTGAGCTACTTTCATGATTTGTTTGCATCTGCGAATGTTTGTAGGACCGTGGTCCATTCCTGTCTGCCAAAATTTGTAACTCGATTGTTCATAAGTCGGGGACTATTAACTTAAAATTCCTGGTATAGAGGAACACACCAGTAACAGTTGACAAGGTCAACAACACCCTCCAAAAATATTAAGAGATGATCACCCACATAAACACAAAAACAGGAAGACCACCATTCTGGAACAACATACTATGGATAGATAAAACAAAGATTAATTTGTATCAGAATGATAAAAAGAGAAGTATGCTGAAAGAAAGGACCTGCTTGTGATCCAGAGTATACCACTTAGTTTTAGGGCATAGGGTGCATATTGCTTTGTATTAGTTGATGATGGCAAGAGCAGTAGGGTAAATTCTGAAACGGATAGGAATAGTGCTCTAATTTGGTCAAAACTCATTGGAAGGCTTTTCACACGGAATATAGACAATGATCTAAAGAATACGTTTAAAGAAGGCAAAAAAAAGTGAAATATAAAAGTCATAATTTAGTCACCTGACCTGAATCCAGCATGCGTTTTATTTTCTGTAGGCAAAACTGAAACCTAAACCTCTCAAGAATAAGCAGGAAATAAGACTGGCTGCATTTTTAAATTACTTTTGTCTGCAGTACCACATGTACAAAGTGCTGTAATTCCGACATCATTCTCCTGATATGAAATTTTATTTATTAAAAAAAAAGAAAAAAAAAGAAAATAAATGTTATAGATGTACGCTACACTAGGTGCAGGGTATAAAGACCTAGATTATGGATGTGGCAAACCTATTTGTGGAAAAATCTGGTTTAAATGTGATAAAATAATTCCTTTGTTTGTTTTTTTTCCTATTACAGTGCGCTTCAGAGCCTTCGTCTCTAATATGGAGTTTCAGGCGTCCAATAGCACGATTTCTGTTGAAATTCAGGTAGATCACTAATGTTCTTAACTTTATAAAAGACCATTTAGAAGCTTCTACAGTAGTGTACACTCAATACACATTTTAGCATTTTTTTCTGTTGCAGTACCAAAGAGAAGCAGGGTTAAAAATATAAAAAGTAAACATTATTTACAAATGCTTTAATGTATTGAAATATGGGAATATATCAGAGCTTTCTTAACGTTTCTGAAGGTGATAATACTGTATGATGATGCATACCTTTATTTTGATAATTAAATTTTTTTCAGAACCCTGATGAAATCACAGTCCATGCCACGTCCGAGGTCAAGGCAGCAGATGGAATTTACTCTGACACTTATAAACTCGCTGACATTGTCAAGTGTGTATTGATGTTGTGAGATATCATTGAATTTTTTTTCCCCAAATTGCTCACCCTTTTTTTTTTTTTTTTTACACATTTTTCCTTCTATAGAGAGGGCAAGTGGAAGATCTTTGCCAAATTTGACCATTCGAAAAAGGACATGTATCATGCAGATTTTGAGGTGAAGAAATATGGTATGTGCACATTGGTAGTTGTCACGTAGTGGCTGTCGGCGTGTACGTCGTGGCATAAGTGCAGAGGCAGAGGTCTTTTCAAGAGGTTCCTTTTAATGATATATATTAAAGTATAACAAAAACGAAAGCTCTTTTCTTAGAGCACCTTGGAGACTTTAATACATCACTCTTACAAAAAACAACCACAATCACAAAAACTATTACAACAAATGCTAGATGCCTGACTGAACTTCAGTCAGGCTATTTATAATAATTAACTTAATTACTCTCCTTGGTTCAGGTGAGTGCTCCCCCCACCTGACCGAGGTGCAGTCTGGGACATGAAGTCCAACTCAACCTACAAACCTACAAAACATAAACATAATCAGTGGGCGTTTGGCGCCCTCTAGGGGTTAACCCTTACACTTAAACATGTGTAAACATTTAAGACACAACTACTCTTAATTACACCTTTAGCTGTCAAAAATTAAATATAGTAATCGTAATATAAATATTAACATCACCTTTGACATGACCTTTGACATGAGCTTTGACCTTTAAACAAACAATCAATCAAAATTATCCTACTTTTGATGTTTTCACCCCTCTACTTCTCTCTCTCACAATGTGGTGGAGCGTTATCATCCATGAAC
Source organism: Heterobranchus longifilis (assembly GCA_028570985.1). Classification (NCBI taxonomy): domain Eukaryota; kingdom Metazoa; phylum Chordata; class Actinopteri; order Siluriformes; family Clariidae; genus Heterobranchus; species Heterobranchus longifilis. Next base: position 11,775 of record JAOVVB010027455.1, read on the forward strand.
AGAAAGTTGGGGTGTGCTGGTGGAATTGGGGGATGATGATGATGGGTTCTATAATGTCTCTGAGGTAAGAACGTGCAGTGACTGAGCCATGTACAATAGCCAAATCTGTTTTGCGCTGACTGGTGATGCCTGCCCAGACTGTTGCACCTCCTCCACCAAAGCAAACCTTGGGGACCATGTTGACTTCCAGCAACGCTGACGACAATAATTTCTGTGCAAGGTGACCCAACACTCATCAGTGAACAGGACGGTACACCACTGCTGCATTGTTCAGGTCACATGGTCTTGCGCCCACTGCAAACGTTCACAGTGGTGTCTTGGTGTCAGTGGAGTCACCTGCAAAGGTCGTTGGGAATTCAAGCAAAAGCGGTGGAGTCGGTTGCGAATGGTTTGTCTGGAAACCCTAGTACCCCTCGCATCTTGTAAACGGGCCTGCAGCTGTGTTGCATTTGCATAACGATGTCTGAGTGCATAGGTCCTTAGGTACTGGTCATCGTTGCGGTCTGTCACTCGTGGGGCTCCACTCCTGGATCTGTCATGAACTCTGCCAGTAGTTCTGTGACACTTTGAGACACACCAAGTTCACGAGCAACATCTGACTGCCTGCCACTGACCCGAAGGCCTGCCCTGGCCAGGTGGCGCTGCTTATCCGTTAAGTGACGTCGTGTGTTCATGACGGTTTGAATGATGAACTTGGAATGACTTACTGACAATACCAGCTTTTTATACCCACAGAATGTTGAAATTGATTCCACATTGAAAAAGGTTGTCTTTTGGGATTGGTCCCAATATAAGGCAAACCTGTACACAATGAAAAACACAAAATGAGGTGTGTCTATCACCCCAATACAATTGCCTCCCTATCCCAGTGTGTGTATACTGTATATACACAGAGGGAGCCACGTCAAATAGCCACGGCACGGCCGTGTGAAGAGCGTGCGAATGGCGTGTGGCTGCACTATGGACGGCGTGATCCCCCTCCCTCTCCTGCCAGAAAGGCGTGTCAAGATTTCACAGTAAATGGGGGGGCTTCAGTACTCGGTAAGTTATAGTTTGGCTTCAGAGGTGAAATAATGGTCATATACGAGTGTTATATCGCTTGACTTATTTGTATGAAAAGCGCATTAAGTAAATTCTTGGTTAATTTAATGCAGATGATAATACAGACAGTGGATAATGCTAACAAAATTCAATAGTTTGTAACATCTCTGCCACCTCAGTCCGGGAGGGTAAGATCTGGGTCACCGGATTACTGAGCCACCGCTTTGTCTCCCCCTAGTGTGTCTGTGTGTGCATGTCTCCCTGTATTGTTATCAGCACAAATTAGGATCACCTGTCTACCCCTGTGTGTGTCTCTATATATAGCCCAGCCGAATCATTAGCCCGTTGTCTGTTCACTGCCGTGCACCATTGTGTTTCGTCTGTCACTGATCTTATGTGTGTATGTGTTCTCCTAGGACTGACCGGTGTCTGCAGGAATGGGTACAGCGCGGGGGTTAAAAGGAACCGTCTTCACGGTCAAGGTCAAGGCTGAGTGAGACTCAGTTCACGGGGTTTCAGCCCCACCAGAGCTCTTAGTACTGTTCTATGTTTGTGTTGCTAAACAGTGTCTTACCCTACCCGCCTGCAGACCCAAGTTTCAGTAGTTTTGTTTTCTTTTGGTTTTCTTTTGTGTGTGAATTTGGAACAAAGAATAAACCCTCTAATAATTCATCCTGCATCTGCGTTCGCTTCCTTATCACACAGACATGACAAATAATAATAATAATAATAATAATAATAATAATAATAATAAAAGAACAGGTCAACAGCAGCTTCTCAGAACCAGGAAATCATGTAATGTCGCATTTGTATTCAAAGTGCTGAAACATGGCAAAATGTCTATTGCAGTCTAAACTGCACAAAACAAGAAAAAAAATTACAAAAAAATATATATATTTTTTTAAATCAACTGCAGCTTCTCAGAACCAGGAAATCATGTAAAGTGAATTGTAATATTACCTGCTATGACTTTGCTTTTGTTAGCCAAACAGATAACAGAAGCAAAGTTATAGCAGAAGTTAAGGCTTAAGGGACTGAACGCCTTCTTAATCATCTCAAAAATCCAAGGCAAACAGGTCAAAGGCCAAACTGTTAAGCAACAGCAGATTGCAGATCTGGAGCATCTTGCAAAACAATCTCTTCCTCCAACACAAAAGCAAAGTTTATGAGACTGGTCAAAGTGGTAGGAGAGTCATCATCTTCAATCACAATAGGAACTTTAATTCCTCTTTTCTGTCTGTCACCAGGAGTACTGTGTAATAAAGAGTACAAAAAAAAAAAATCACTTTTGAGATCCTGACTTCTCCCTCAATACAGACTTGCCGAAAGCTGTGTGCATTCTCTTTGGGCTTGCTTATGCACTGCATTTAAACTACCCCAAAACAATGAAAAACACATTTAAAATAGTTTTCCTCATGTTAGGCCATAGCAACTTAAAACCCAAGATACAAACATTAAACAATCAACTTACAATTTGATTAAGATCATCCTGTCACTGCAGTAAGTAATCCAAAGTTTAGTTTATATACTAATTGTTTAAATCTGCAAATCAGTTGTTGTATTAATATGGTCAACTCAAGGTTAAAGTTTCAGAGGTTTCCCTCAGGCTTTAAAGCTTATCCAGTTTTAATGCAATTTCATTCATTCACATGGATATAGCATATTGTTGACTACTGTGTGTTCGTGTTCCTCTAAAAAAAATTATGATTGTTAACAAACAAAAGTGTTTGCTAATGCAAAAAATGTCTTTTGGTTGAAAAGTTAAGTACAACTATGTCAACAATTGAATGTGGATATGCTGTTTATCTTTCAAAATAATTGTACAAGTTAAGTAATATTTTTAAATTGTTATAAGATTATAATACATTTCTTAAATAAAACAATTATCACTACTTAAAATCTTTTGTTTAAAAAATTCATAATGTGAACTAATGATTTCTAGTAAAGACTACTAATGCAAGCTTAATTTGTCTGCTATCCCTTCTAAATGTTCTATGTTAATACAACTTAATCTGTTTAGTTTCACCCTGTGTAAAAACTAAAATTGTTTAGTGCAACAGGTTTACTAATTCGGGTTAAAAGTGTGCGTACAGTACCACCATTTCTAAGGACCTGAAGTGGAACAATCACATTGAATCCATCATTGAATTTGTCCTGTGCACTTGGAGCACTAGGATGGTTCTAGGACAAACTCCAGAACACAAAAACAGTTCCTTCACTCTGGCAATTTTACACATGAATAGTTAATGATAATGTTCTCCCCACTGTGCAATAAAAATATGTGCAATATTAATATGTGAATATGTGGAATACTTTTGTGTTGTGTACAAAACAAGTCACTTGTATTCCTTTGTATTTCCAAAGCTCTTTCTGATTCTCATTCTGATTTTCAAGCTTACGCTCATGTCTTTATTTTTAATATTGTTGCTGGGGAGAGAACAAATGACCTCTTACAGACTTCCCCACAGCACTCACTTTGTTGTGGTGGGGTTGCAGGCCATGCATACTGTAATCACAGAGTTTTTAATATAATACAAACAAAACATAAACAAGCACAACTCTAAAACATAAACAAACCAAACCGAGATACTGTGGCAAAGAAGAATTACAACAGAACAGGGGTCCGTTCTAGACACATTCGAGATGAATTGACACATCTAAGATGAGATCATCGTGCTAATTCCGATGTGGCTAAGTTGGTTCTTCGACACACCTGTTGTTGATGATTAGTAGAGCTGGATTGATTTGTCTAGGATTATTGCGCATTCGTGCGTTGGTTTAAAAGGCGATATGCATCAACAGTAGAAACACTGATCACAACCCCTTTGATTGGATGACGAAATGGCAAAAGAGCGGCACAATTTCTTTTTGTAACACGTATTATGCGCTGAAATGCCCCCCTGCCATGGATTGCCCCCCTACATAATCGCTATCAAATATTATATTAGAACATAAAT
>JAOVVB010027477.1:0-15772 GCA_028570985.1 Heterobranchus longifilis
GATATTCAGTATTTAGTAAATCTGTGGCAATCACGGGCGATAGTTTAGCTGTGTTGCCAGGTCTCACAATAGTCTCGAACAAAGTTAATTTTCTTCTGATCTGTCTGTCTGAAAAATGCCAAGTTGACTCCAAGTTGCAGTGTCTTGGTTTATCCATGATCTCTGCTTTCACTCCTAGATAGTGAAAAAAAAACTCCCTGGCATGTTTGCATTTCTTTAAACCAATCACAGTCATCCTGGGCCACGCCATGCCCCGGACACAGCAACAGTGTTTGTGCAAAACGGCGTCGGGAATGGGAATGGTAACACAGACTACCGTCTGCCTAAATCCATGTGAATGCAGCATTAGAGATGGAAATGGAAATTAAATGAATTGAATGAAAATAGAATGGGGGTCATTTTTGCCCCTCGATCACGTTTTTAGCAGTATTCTGAGATTCCTTGGGGCCTTTTTGCCCTTTGCCCCTCTTAATTTCTGACACCGCCTGTAATAGAAGGCATTTCAAAATGTATAACACGTTATTATTTACCGTGGTCTGAGTGGAAACGGTCAAATCTCCACATTGGGGTCTGTGAATCCCTTTTTCCCCTCGTTTACAAGGACCGGTTTCTCCGTTCTCGTGTGCCAAACCAGTATCTGGTGAGAAAACCAAACACAAACACAGCAACATTAGTAACATGCTGTTCCCTTAATGCAGTCATTCAGTGTGCTCATCCCTTTCAGCTCCCACTCTGCCTCATGTTCTTCAGAACAGTCAGTTCCACATACACCACCACGGGGCCTGTCTGTGTGTAAAGAGCTACTTGAGCGTGAACCTGCATTAGAAAGGAGTGAAGAGGGTCCAAAATATGGCACAGCCCTCTCAGCTTGGCCTGTGTAAAGTACTCTCCTACCCATAGGATAATGGCTACCTTCAAAATGACAGCCAACTGCAGATATGTTTCGACACAGTATGTATGAGCTTTTGCCTCTGCAGTAGCGCTACAGTTCTTTGGGGTATGCTATTATGCTATCAAGCCTTCAGCCTGGGCTCATTTGGCCCCAGAGACCGGACAAACATCCGGGAAAAGGATGGCAAGGGGAATAGGGGTGGAGAAAAAAAAAAAAGTGTCAAGCTCATTTTTCCCCTGCTCTCCTTCCTTTCATCTCGCCGTGGCGGCGGCCATGAATTATGCATAGGGCGTGTGTAGAGATGTGCCAGGAGCCCACTCCCACTTTGCTCAGGTGCAGGGGGGAGGTTAATAGTCACGCTTGCATCTGAAGTGGTAGATTATAAGGAAGAGAGATGCCCGTGCACGACTTTCCATTTCTTTCTTCCTCTTTCCCTCCCTTCCCCTTCGGTCCATCCCTGCGCTCATCTGTAATCAGTGTGACGTCCCTACCTCCCTGTTCCTCCCCAACTCCCAATTCCGCTCTCTCAGCCGTTCCCTGAATCCCCTCTTTTCATTTACCCCTCTGAATGGCTGGGGGAGAGCAGGAGAAAAAGCTGCCTGAAAGTATCTCTCTCTCCCTCTCTCTCGCTCTCTTTGTGTGTGTGTGTGTGTGTGTGTGTGTGTGTGAGTGTGTGTAGGGGTGATTGCGGTGTGGATCCTGGCTAGCTAAAGCCCTCTGGCTGACTCCTCTTTGCCCAGAGTGAGGCTTAGTGATGTGACCCAGACCAAGGGCTGTGAGCAGGCATGGTGGAGTGGGCATGGAGGAAAACATTGCTGCTGCTGCTGCTGCTACCCTCAGGCCTCTTACTGAAATGTGTGTATGCAAGAGTGCATGTGGGCAGAAATATAATCAATGATATCCAACTTGTCAGCAACAACTTTACTCTAATTTACTTAATGACCATTAGAAAATTGTTTTGTGGAATTTCTGTCAAGAAATACATGGATTTCTTGCCTTGTTTATGTTGAAGAGCAACATTGGGGAGGATGTGCAAACCTCACAAATATGTTGATTTTTTTTTTTTTAATGAAGTAAGTTTCGGGCATCAAAACCGATGATGCGCCCTGTATTCCTGATGGATGAGAAATGAAAAGAAGCAGTTTGTTTGACATTTTGAAAGAAATGTGAGGATTTGCTTTCTTGCAGAGATCAGAAGATGTATTGGATCAGAAGATCAATACAGTTCTCTTGTGTGCTAAACACAAAGCTACAGTCAGCAGCCCTTTAGCTTAGCTTAGCATAAATACTGGACACAGCTAGCCTGGCTCTGGAACAAAATCTCCCCACCAGCACTTCTAACTCTTGGCAAGAAAGCAAATAAGCGCATTTCCCCAAATGTCGAACTATTCCTTTAATAATGCATGGTCTTATGGGCAGCCACATTGTGTAGAATTATTGGAAGTCATTTCTCCTTCTGTCTTGATTCGCTTGTTTATGGGAAGTCACAGTTTCACACGCCCTTGTTGTCTTTGTGCATATGAGTAGTACTGCATCATCATGGCAGTGTGCTTACAATGGTTGCACGTTTTCTCTTACATAACTCATGAAAACCTAATAATTCTCTCTGTTGCTAAGGGTGACATGCAGTGGGAGGGCCTGTGAACACTGGAAAAAAATAGATTGTGGTTTCTTTCCACTTTCTTTCCTTTAAATCTGAATTACTTGTAAAAAACTATTTTACCAACATGGTTACGCATACAGATTTAGCAAGAGCTTTTCAAGGTTGCCATTGTCATTAGTATGCTACAGCTAGTGGTGGGAAGTATTCCAATTTTCTGCTTCTTTTCACCTCTACATGTCGAAGTACAATATTGTACTTTTTACTCCACTTATTTTACAGCTGTAGTTACTCGTTACTGCCTTTTTCCACCTCAAAAGCGTTGCCCGTCTTCACCCCTCCCTTTCCTTCTCTGCCGCTGAAACACTCATCCCCTTCATCACCTCACAACTCGACTACTGCACCCTATTATAAAATACAATGTATTATTAAAGATTGAACGAGTTGTTCGCAACCTGTTTGGCTTGTGACCTCTTACAAAAAGCAATGTGTAGTCGGGGCTCCTTGTTATGTGTCAGATGTCTATGACTAAAATTACATTTTACCTCAAAACCTCTCACATGGTTTGATCAAAATAACTGCTTGAGGCTGAAAGAGGTCAAAATCTTCAATATTTCACAAAAACAGTGTATCAGACATGTATTTTCTTTGTTTCTACTTTCCTAAATCATTAACCCCCCCCGATATATTTTATGACCCTTACGCCTTACAGCCCTTACACTTGCTGTTCAACCACCTGTTTGCATAAACATTGCGTCACGTTAATTTACGTGTGGAGTACCTACACAATGAACGGACAAAATGGACGCAGAATATGCAAAGCAGTTAAAAGCACAAGTATATCTCCGGCTTCAGGATGGGAGATGACGACCTAACAAAAAGCAAAACGCAGATTACACACTGATGCATTGGTATTATTCTAATGGGGATTGAGCACTTTTACTAAACTTAAGATACTAAAGGTTTTTGCTTGCATTTTGCTTGCTACTTTTGTACTTTTACTAGAGTAGGATTTTGAATGCAGGATAAAGGCCAATTTATACTGTCTGCGTGTGCGCGAGGTGTGTGTGATGGAAATATCGTCATCTCCCATGTCTGCAGACCCCTATGGTCGGTGCGTGTGCTGCCTGAAAAACTGACTGCGCGCCCCATCAGCTTGTTTCTGTATACAGAGAGCTCTGTACAGACTCAGAGAACTGGGGTTACATCCAGGTACCTCCTCTGTATGCACCGCTATCTTAACAAAAAGGATGCTTGTTATGAAGAGAGATTGTTTGAGGAGATCTGCTGTTACTCACAATTATATAATTCACCTTTTAAAAGGAATATAAAGATCACCAACTGGAATAGTGTGGATTGACGCGGACCCTGATAAGTATGAAAAGAACTGCATGCGACCAATCTGGCGAGTACGTCGGGGGTTTAAACGTGTAAAGGAGTAACTGTGCATTGATTACAATGTACTTTTATTTAAGTAGAGGATCTGAATACTTCTTCCACCTCTACAGCAGGTTTGATTCCTTCAAAACCTTTTTACCTTTTTCCATCCTCAACAGTTTAGCTAATCCCTTATCTACTAACTGCTCGAGGCAAGCTGCTTAACAGCAGTAAACATAAAAAAAAGGGATTACCTTAGTGCAATTGGCTGCTTTAGGCTCCAGATCGTTGAGTGTGACAAGTTCCCGGAGCAAACTACTCTCCTGGTAGCCTCCCTTCACCCCGCGGAGCTTGAAATACGCCTGCGGCTTGAAGAGGATGAGCCTCAGGTTGATGGCAAAGCCAGCCATGTCGATGGCAAATGGCCGGTGGGGGTCGAACACCGTCTTCCAGCCGTAGACCTTCCCAGCTGCATTGACCTTGGGGGATTCGTACCGCAAGCCGCCCACAAAGGCCACAGGCCACACTGACACTTTCCGAGTGGATCTCATCTAGCGAGAGGAGAGTCGAGAAGAGGAATGGAGGAGGGAAGAGAGCAAATTAGTCATCTGAAAAAGCGTACATGACAGTGAGAGACAGTATTTGAGCATCAGCTGCCAGCGTTACAGCGGAGCGTGGACGGAGGGTTTTTAGAGCTGCTGCTATTATTCATCCTGAGAGACGGTGAATATTGACCAAGTCATTGTGTCATGTGCAGCTGACACACTGTCAGATGAAGGCAGATCACACACATTGTTCAACAACTGCCCTACAATGAGATAATGAGACACAACCATATTTAAAGGGAATCCAGTGCCAAGAGAGTTTGAAGGAGCCAAGCCATTAGAGCAAGTGGCTTTAGTCGCTGGTTGGCTGAGAAGATTCTTTAAGAGCACCGCCATCCTCTTTTTTTTTTTTTTTTTTGTCTTTTAATCTTCAAGCATCAAACGATCTTGCCGCCCTTTTCTTTGTGTGCCTCTCAGTTAGTCTGCCATTCTAGCGAGAGCTGCTGCAGTCATAAAAGGTATGCTTTTTGCAATAAGGGAAGAGGAAACAGCCGAGTCATTTAATCAAACTCAATGCAGCAGAAATAATGATGCTGGTGCCTCTCTGGGGGAAGGTCCATTTATGGTCTCCTAAAAATTCTGTTCCCATACAACTAAACTGCATTCTCAATTTATGTTTGTAAGATAATTTTTGTTTGTTTTCATGGATTACATTTGTTTTTGATGTATATTACAAAAACCTTTCAAATCAAGGTCCGTGGAAGTCCGCAGAGGGAGGAAGTCGGGGTGGATGGATAGGTCACAAAAACACAGACTTTCACCAGGAGACTGTTGTTCGTGCCCCAAGTGAAACCAAAAGTTTTTTAACAAGTGTATTATAATATTATGTTATGTAACAAACATACTTATTTTCACCCAAACCACAATCTTTTCTTAAACCTAACCAAGTAGTTCTGTTAGCTAACGTCTTGTTTCCTGTATACCAGAAGTCCATTCATTCTGTAATGTGTTTGCAAATCTCCTCCTTCCCTTTTTTTCGGTCTATAAAATGCCTCGAGTACAAACAGGCCATATGCACTGGAATTAGCGAATTAGCTAACAGGCTATTTCGTTTAATTCAATTGCATGACTATGTTGTCAAATTATGTACTTCTATAATTAAAAATAAAGTAGTTCAGCTTGTTTAACACATTGTCAATTTGAGTAATGTTATTTTAATAAATTATATGGTTAGAGTGGGCTACACCACCTAAAACAAAATAAATAAAAGTTCACTATTATATTGATATTCATTCATTTATTTGCATATATCAGTAGGTCTAATAAATTAGATTTGTTGCCATGCATTATTGGTCCTGTTTTTGTCTTGATAATACTCCATGGGGGTGTGAATGTAGCAAAGTAGTTTTGTAGCAATTCACAATGTTAACAAGATGTTTAAAACAGCGACCTCAAAACATAATTCAGAATGCCGTTTAGTTGTATGGTAACATAATTTTATAACAGACAGTGTTGCTGTAGTATAAAGTAGTACATTAGTGCTTACATGCACATAGAACAGGTCTATATGCAATCTTTATGCAAATCATCGCATATGAGCTGCTGTGTTAGATTGGTGTGTGATGTGATGGGCTGCTGTGTGGTCAGTTGAGGGGATCAGAGAGCAGCAGAGTGTGAACAGTGTGAAGTGGACTGGAGGCTTATGGGAATCTGTGGATTTGAGCATTAGGGAAAGAAAAACTGTGCCAGGCACCCAGATAAGATTTGGCAGGATGTTCGGTCTTAATGAGCTCTGGGTGTTAATGGTGGAAGAGAGATTGAGTGCTTATACGCATGTGTCCATGTGATTGCGTCACTATAATTTTATACACAGGATCGTGTTTCTGTCTGCTCTATGTCCACGTGCTTTTTTCACCTGGGTATCGTTCACACAAACTGCTGTTGGTTGCTGAGGAGCTCCACTGCAGTGAGTGCCCAAACATTCACCTGCCTGCTTCCTTCATAGATATAGAGCACAACTTCAATCAGAAGGAAGCATAAATCAGGCTCTCTACAGGCAATGTCAAGAGGCTCGTCACTTTCCCATCTATGCTGAAAATGTGAAAACGAGTGTTCCGCCTGCTGCCTCTGGAGGGAATATCAGCCGGAGTAAAACAGCACAAATCCCTCTTCTGCTGGCACCCAATCAAATGAAAGCACAACAAAGTTCCTCTTGCCCCCATCCATGGTGAATATGATGCGTTTGTATAGAGTTCTTTTGTTCACTGTTGCTGCAGTTTGTATTTGAATGCCTGCATGTGCATTTAAGCTCTATTTCTTGCTCCACTTAGAGAGAGAGAGAGAGAGAGAGAGAGAGAGAGAGAGAGAGAGAGAGAGAGAGAGACCTTTAGAGACAAAGTGGCCATGTTTCATAGAAGCAATACAGGGAAAAGAAATCCCAAATTCTCACAGAGAAAAGGCAGGCAGGCATCCAGGTACATTAATCAGTCCTTAAACTTTAAGGGATAGTTGGGATTTTGAGAAGTGGGGTTATATGAGGTGCTTATCCATAGTCAGTGTATTCCCTACAGTAGATGGCGGTCGGCACGACCACAGTTTGGAGAAAGCAGGAGGAAAACGGTGGTGAATCCAAACTAGTCCTTTAAAACACCAAAGTCACACAATAACACAAACAAACTAAGTGATCGAGGCAGCGGTAGACCAGCAACTCTGGTGTTCTTCCAGGTCAAATGACTGTTTTTGTAATTGAATTCGGGTGGCTTTGAAGAGAGCGATATAACGTCTTCATTTCCCCGTCAGAAAGAGCTGTTTTTAACAACAAAGCGGTGAAAATATTCTAAATATAGTGTACACTTAAACTGATTTAGATTTTTTTTAGGTAGTTCTCTTTTCAGGTGTCTAAAATACGTTTTGCTGTCCACAGCAGTACATGTCTTAGCTTCTGTGTCAGGACTCCTGTCTGCCTCTCCAAATGGGGATGTGCCGACCACCATCTACTGTAATACACTGACTATGGATACCTCATACAACCCCACTTAAAAAAATAAGAACTATCCCTTTAAGGGTGCAGAGAGGAAGAAACAAAACAGAATTGTCACCCATTGCTGCCATTTGGGGAGTGTTTGGATTTAAGTCTTCTGATTAAATTTCCACTTCTCTCTCTCTCTCTCTCTCTCTCTCTCTCTAGCTTAAATCATGATGAAATCATGACCTTTTTCGTCACTAATTATAGTTTGTCAAAATATAATAATGTCACTGACATGTTTTAATATTCGATTTTGTCATTATCATCCAGCTCTACTGCAGATATTCTGAGAATGCGGTTGCTCCGCTCTCTTGGCTTTAAGTTGTTGACTTTTATTCTTAAAGGCTGAAATTAATAACAGAGTGTGTTTGTTCAAAATAGCATATGCAAACAGTAAAAAAAACTTTGTGGTTTAGAAAAGGAACATAAACATTCCTTATGAAGCATAAATAATTCATGTTCTTTAGAGGGTGAAATTAATTTTTCATTTTTATTAAGGCATGACCTAAAAAGTATGCATTTAATAAAGAGCTGTATGTGCCAGAGCCACTGATAGTAACTGCTGGAATGAAAGACTGATATTCATCAAGAATAGATGGCAACGATAGCAAGCTATGGCATCAGAATCTCTGGCAGCGAGAATGCGTTCAGTTACAACAATTCCAGTTAGGATTTTTTTTTTGCCGCTGCAGACTTGTGTGTGAAGAGATCTGAACTGAGGTGAATTCCTGCTGCGTCGTACGTCACTGCGTCGTAGAAGAACTGTGGACGAGCGTGGTTAGCAATTAGCTATGATGTAGTCGTCTTATTGCTCCCTAATTTTAGGTGTAATTACCATGTCAGCAGCAAAACATTAATGTTAATGGCTGGATATTACAATTGTTGTATCTTTGCCTAAAATGTTTTTGCCACCAAATTAGTGCAGAATTCACTTTCTGTGAAACTGCCTCTGAAACATTAATCTGTTGTTACTGAAAGTTAATGTAACTTAAATGGAAGTGATGCATTATCTTACTGTCGACCTGTGTACAGTACCACATGCTGTATCACCGATTTCCATTTTTTTTACTTCAAGATGAAATTATTTGGTGCAATTTGAACATGTTATAACCATTCCTGCATGTAATTAGACTATCTCTATGCACACGCGTGGCACTGACAATATTTCCTTTTAATTGTTTTTATATTCTCACCTAGTTTTTAGACAGTTAAGTTTTATTGGTGATTTGACTATTTTCCTTTTATATTTTCATTTGTTTTGATGCCAACAGCTCATCAGAATGTAACTAGCTTTAACTTTAAAAAAAAAAAAGTATCTTACAATTAGGGTAGAAAATATATTGTAGTTGCTCAAAATCAAAGAATTAGTCCAGTTTAGATTAACTATCTATTTCTAATACATGGAGCCGAGCACATCAGTCTTTCAACCTTGCCTCCACACTGGAGACTTAAACGCCTATCTGCTGTTAAGACACTGAATATTTACTATGGTGTCAGCAAACTACTGAATTTTTACTACGGTGTCAGCAAACTATACTGTAGTTGCAGTCAACTCTCCGTCTATCTGGCTGTCACCTTCTCTTTTTCACCCATTCTTTTTCTTTCCTCTCTCTTTCCCCCTCAGGGCCGTTACTCTGGCCCATAAATAGGCCCGTTGGAGGTGATGGAGGGCCTCTGAGGGAGACGGAGCACTTCGGCTGATTCCCAGAGAAAGGTAATGACAGGCCCCGTCAATACCCGGCGCTCCATTTACTACGGACCCCGTCTGCACTACTAACAAGACTCGAGGCCAATACTCGGAGGACCTCGACCGTGTCCGCTCAGGTAATTCAACTGATGTCGAGATAGATGGCCCGAGATGTACTGATTATATGCCCAAACTTCTCTTCACCAGCTCCAGATCTCTGACTGTGCTCGTTAAGAGCGAAAAAAAATGCTTCAAGTTACTGAGAATTTATAGTTCAACGCCCCCACGCTGTTATATAACATGGCACAGATGCCTCCAGTATATGGCTGGGGACAGTGCCATAAAATATATTGTGTTTCACTTACTATATATTTTATATATTGAGATGGATCCACAAGAAAGTAAACATTAACGTTTGTGTTCAGTGGACATCAGCGGTGCAGTGTTTGAAAGGTGAACGGAGCTCGAGAGTTTCAAGTTCAATGGAGACGTCGACATATTTGACGAGTGCAGCTTTACTATTTGAGGACCAAAAAGGAAGGTTAAGTTTCGACGTAAGGTTACAAATGATTATGCCAAGGTAAATGCTTTAGAAGTTATAGGTTAAAGAGATAGTTCACTCGACATCAATTCAAGGTACGAGCAAGTAAACGTGTGCACAACAAATTCCTTCATGGGAGGATAATCCAGAAATGCTTTAGCAGGAAATAGTTGTGTTTGGATTTCTATGAGCCCAGGAATGGATACAAGACACTTGGATAATGCTCCACAGGCATTTTCAGAAAGTTTTTCATTCGGCCTCAGTTTGCACTGATCTGCTTTCATTTTTTGAAAAACCTTTTCTGAGACCACAGAGAGCCGAGTGAGGTTTTTGTGTGAATTATTCCTTTAAGGTTAGAGGTCACTGGGTTATGGTAAGTTCTTTTCATGAATGTAGTTACACTGGGATCTGGGATAGCACGACTATGATTCAGCTTCATGGCAGCCATTGTTTGCTCTTGATGTAGCGAACATCCACTCATCACAGCACTTCATTCAGAAACATTTGGTGGAGATCAAAGGGTACTCTCATTGTGCCTTGTCTTGCTGGTCTTTTTCATGAGATTTCATTAAAAAAAATAAAAAAAACACGAGATGAACACGAGTGTGTACCAGCTCTGACCTCCTCAAACAGCTCCAGGCTGTATGTGTTGTCGTCGTCTGCAAAGTAGACAATTCCAGCTTGGCTGCTGTTGGCGTTGAAGGTCTCCCTCAGCCACCGCAGGGCCAGATTCCTCTGCATGGTCCCCCTGGGGATTCTGGGGTCCCGAGTGTCACCCCGCAGCTTATAGTTCCTGGGCGTCTCTACATTGAGGTGGGTGTAGTTAAGCCCTGTTTCTCGGAGGAGCCGCGTAACAAGAGGCGTTCTCCTTTGGGAGTCCTCCACCAGAATCCAGTGCAGGTTGGGAACATGGAGGAAGGTGTTAGCCAGCCGCGTCAGCTCCGCCTTCTGCACCGGCCGACTGTATGTGGGGGTGATGATGTGGATGGTGGGCAGCACATCGGACCAGGGTGGAGGCCGCGTGTACACATACTCTGTCCTCACCACCTCCACAATGTCCTTATCTGAGGCGCAGTATTCCTTGGAGTCCTGCGCCTGGCCACCTGCCTCCCTCTTGCCCTCGACGCCATCATCTGCAGATTTGGGGATAAGAAGACATGTAAGGCATTAGTGCAACCTTGGGCTGCCCTTTGTATATTTGCCTCAGGTGACTTAAACCCAATGGGGGTAAAGTGTACCTGAGAGCCGGTGATGGCGGACTGCAAGCCTCTCTGGAATGATAAAGATCTCTTTTACTAGGTGGTGACAGGCTGCAAAAAGTGAAAGCAGGCACCGTGAGAGGATAACACAGCTGATGGACAGAGAGACAGCGCAAGGAAAGGGAGGGGAGGGGAGAGGTGAGCCTTGCTATTCCCCCAGCGTTGCCTTTGGGCTTTTCTTTCGTATAAGAAACATGTGGGTGTGTGGATCCAGTAGACATGCCCTCTTTTTATGTTCAGACTCCACCACAGGCTCCCTCATCATCTGCTTGCCCCTCCATGTCCCTAACTTACTACCGCTTTGTTACTTTCCTGCAATAAACATTGAGTTATTTCGCTGAAATCAGTCCCAGTATATTTGCCCCAGAGATTCCTGAATGTGACTGAAATAGCTGTGAATAACTCCACTACCAAGATATTTTGGCTCATAAATGAATCTATAAAAAAAGGTTGACATTATTAATGTTTTTATTTGGTTATTCAGCTCTACTCAAACAGACTGTTCTCATTCCCAGATTGTCAAATACAGATGATTTGTCACAGCCCTCGGCATCTGATTCCAAAACACAAGGCACCCGTTAGCGTGTGTATGAGACGCTCTGGGCTTTCAACTAACTCCAATGTAAACCTGTGCTGTAAAATGACGTAGTATAAAGAGCGACAGTCAGCATCGACAGGAGGTCAGTGGCTCAAACAAACACCCAAGAGACCGCTGTTTGAGTCCAGTGTGAAACCAAAGGCCAACGTTGCCTAATTTACTTTGACTACTTAACTTACATAACATAGTCATTTTAACCCAAACTATGATTTTTTCTTTAACCTAAAACAAGTAGATTTGTCACCTAAACATAACCAAGTATTCACAATGAATTCACAATGTTAACCACGTGTTCAAAACTGCAACCATAGTGGAGCGTCATAGTCTGGAAAGTGATGCCAAGAGTTATGAGTTCAGAATCAAATGTACATGTTCGTATTGGTTGCTATTACACTTTTATGCACACTGGTTATCTGGAATTCAAGTAACGCCAAACACAAATTAAAAAGTAGAAAACTGCAAATGTTTCAGTATTTCAGCTGGAATTAGCTACTGTTGTAGTCATGTTGGGCATTTGACAGTCACACAGAATTAATACTCAAAGCTCCCAGCAGCCGCAGCACTACAGTGGATGTTGTGCTACTTCTTTCTTGTCTCTTTCTTCTGAAATAAAGTAAAAAAAAATTCGACCACTTGCATGTAAACAGTGGTGAAATAGTCAGTTGACACATACTCAGTTGACTCGAGGAAAAAGTTGTGATACGTTGGCCCCCAATAGTTTGGTCATGATGGATAGTAAATGATTATGGAATCATTAAGGTTGTTAATTTCTTTTCATTGTGCCACAGCTAATGGCAATCTTTGTCACTGTTCTGCCCGAGCTCCAGTTGCACCTCTAACATAAGGAGGATTTTTCTGCAGCACATAGATTAACACAATCTGCTGATGGCCAGATGTTCAACAAAGGCTGCCAGCGAACACGCTGCCAAAAAAACCTCTAGCTTCTCTTTTAAGAGCGCACAAAAGGAACCCTGTGGGCAGAGCTCGGTCAGATAGCACTGGCAAAAAAAGAAAACTTTTTATACTTCATTGTGTCTTCGTTGTATTTAATTGTCAACACCTTTTTCATAAAATGTAAGAATTTGGTGAGGATAAAAATATTTCTAAGTACAACTTTTCTGGCATTCTTTCTATGATTGTCAACTAATCAGACACTATTTTAGGTGTGTGGATACACTGCAAAAACTAATTATTTATTAGTAGTAGTTTTTGTTGACTCCAGACTGCCTTGGGGCATTTGTGTAAACTTGTTTTGTTTGTTAACCCCTGTATGTGCATTCATGACATTATAAAAAGAGGGCGAAGAGTTCTATTGATTTGCTACGGCTCTAATTTGGGTTTGTTTACTCTGCAGCATACTTGACATTTTACACTGTTGGTTTGCGGTCTCTGGGGGATGATTGGGAGCCTCATGAGTGTGTGTCTTAATGAATCACGCTGGTGTGCAAACGTGTTATTACACGTGGATGCAAGATATTCCGTGAAGTTAATTGAGCAGACATTTATTATTTCAAATGGCTGATTAAACAAACTCTGAAATTCATTTAGACTGAATTTGAATGAATGAAATTGGGGAATAGTTTAAATGGAAAAAAGCAAATGATGGACATGCTGCTGTGCACTGCATGCTGCGTGTGGTTGAGCATCACACCAAGAGGAAAATATGGATTGATGGGCCAATGCATGTGAGTGGATGGGCTGCGAATGCTGTGAACGGACATTGTTTTTCGTTACATGCTGTACTGGGAATGTTATTGTCAACATAAGAAAAATGAATGCAGATTAGAGACAACTGAACAATGAGTCAACAGACTGAATGTACAATATGGAAATAACTCCTAGATGTATGACACCGTGTGTGATGGTAACTTCTCATTCTTCATCATGCATCAAGCAATCCACACTGACGAGGTTTACAATGACTGAACAAGTGTCATTGAGCTCTGATGAAGCTGATGGTCATGGTTACTAAGTGCCTCTAAATGAACGGCCTGTTGTCTAAACCTGAAGTGCAGTGTTAGGTTCGAGGACCCACTTCACGTTTGATATTGCCAGTGGAGTGCAGTGCACTGCGTACCCTTGCGGATGGCGAGGAGTGGAGCTATAGCGCTTTGGTGCCAAACAGTGATGAGCAGAGTCCAGGGTAACACGATCAACACGATGGCAAGAATATCTCTTCTCTTCGGCATCTCCAGGATTGGTTATTTGGCTCGGCATTACCTGGAGAAAAAGAGACGGACGTGTTATTATTGACAGCAGTTGTGTCATAGTGTACTCTGAGCTGTTAAAGCTAAATTAAATATTATTCTGCAGCAGACACAGCATCATTACAGCCTCACCAAAAGACATTATGAGTGAGATGATGGTGCTGTTCAACCTACAGTTTGCAGAACTCTGTAAAAAGTTAAAAGCACAAGGCTATAAAATAAAACCACAAGTGTCACAGCCAAAAGGAGGGTCAAAGCCACTGGAGGAGGCCATGGAGCAGGAACATGTGCCAACCGGATGAGCTCATCGGTGCCATCACTGAGGACAGGGCAGTGACTTCATGCCCAGTGCTGAAACTATTGCCCGACCAAATGGCAGGAAACGATGTCACCAGACTGTTGCTTGACTGTTTGGGAAATGTGCCCTGCACTTTGAGTCCAGATCATTTGGTTCAACTTTGTATCTTTTGAAAAATCTAATTACAGCCTGAAAGACATTCACTGGAAATTAATTAAAAGAGCATATATAAATTAATCTTTAAAACATCATTTATTTATCATTTGTAACAATTTGATTAAAGAATGGCAGCAAGTCTCTCCGAGTAGCTGATGTGCACTTTCATAAAATGTCAGCATGCAATGCAATGCAATGCAATGTAATGCAATGCAATGCAATGCAATGCAATGTTTTTTTTTAGGTCAGCCAAGCTTATTAAATGAAGCTATGGCATACGTTCCGTCAGGAAGACCTCTTGCATGCTTATGTTTGCATGTTTCTCATGCATCCTGCCATTCACTCCTCTCATGCATGCTCACTCATTATTTCCTTGCTGTCCTTGTCTGGGGCTGTCAATCATGATATCAGCCGGTCACATCAGCCGATCTCATAGCACAGTGACAGACCGACATAGAATCATATTTAAACAGAGGCAGCAGCAGGATGATGATACACCATCCTGCTGCTGCCTCTGTTTAAATACGATTCTCTCTCTGCCTTCAGTACATGCTGCTGCATGCGGTACATTCACGGCTGTTACACTATTGAATTCTGTTCTCCTCTCTGTTTCTGTCAGCTGTCATTTCAGTGCAAATTGTCGCAAATGGCAAAGCACCCCTCATCAGCAGTTTATCAGCTTGCGCTCTTCTTCTTCTCATCTCGTTCTCTCTTAATTTAGTTTAATGCTACTTTTAAAGGCACATATGTATTGTTAATACAGTAAATACATCAGTAAAACATGGCAGCGCCTCGCCTTAGTTATTATTTATCACTTAAAATTCTTAGTCATTTTTTAAACAATGTGTCCTTGATTTCAGACACAGGTAGACAAAAGCAAGCTTTTCCATATCTAGCTGACAACAGTGTTGATTGTATCAAGTGTAGCAAGCTAGTTAACTAATTAGTTATGTTAGTGCCACAAGTTGACTGAAAACAATGTCTCCGGCTTTATTTTTCCTCCAGCTGTATTTTTGTGCAATGATCTGTCAAAGATTGTTGTGAAAATGACAAATGTACATTATCCAGCTTATATATGTTGATTCTGCATTGTGTGATATTGCCATATTGAATTTTCTTAAAAAAAAAAAAAGCATTTCACCCAAACTGAGAGTGAGAGTATGAGAATAAATACCTCTGACATGAAAATTATTACATCATGTTTCACAAATGTAGATGTTGTTGTAGTTTGTTTTGAATTGCATCATTACATTTCAGACTTTCTTATTATTGTGTCCACTCCCTGTGCTTCATTGCCACATAACTCATTTACATTTAATTTAAGGATGACAGACCTCCCCATCTCTCCCAGGGACTGTCTCTCCTCCTCCTTAATAGGCTTCTGGCATTACGCCAAACCCTAACTGGAAAAAAGGCAGTTATTAACTGATCTGCTCAATTTAACAAAGGAGAAAAACAGCCATAATGTGAGCACAGGTGTTTGGCGTATGCATTACAGCTTTACACAAGGAAGCAAGTCATCACATTTCCCACAGTGCTCCTGTTCCCACTGCTGGGGAAGGTGGAAGTATATTGAGGCGTAAAATA
>JAOVVB010027487.1:0-15772 GCA_028570985.1 Heterobranchus longifilis
CTCTCCATTGGAAATGAATGGAAAGTGGCGAGACGCCCTCTGACCCAGCTGCTGGTGGACTTTATCCTGGCACCGTTCACCATGTAAGGCCAGACTACTCTAAACCTAATTGAAAAAACAGTTTATTTGTATCTATTTATGTCCATTTCCAAAAACCTTCAAGGCCTTGACTTTCTTCCTCTAATTCACAAGCTTTCAAGGACTCCAAGGACACGTGGTGTTTTTAGTGTTGGAGCTCTATGTGTTTCTCTGCGTGCGATGCAATAAGAGGATTCAGGACTCGCAGTACAGCAGCAGGTCCCTCCTATTCAGCGATGAAGCCAATCCCATCACTGCTGCCACCGAGACTCATCAATAACCCTGCCACAGGCTGCCAAGAGTGCCACTGTGTTACTGTGTTTTCCAGCGCATAGACACCTGCCCTTCATCCCCTAGCAACCGACAGGAAGAGGTGTGTGTGGGGGGAGCAGATCCGGGTATACAATTTGTACATTTGTAGTCTCCGTGGGAGTCCTTGATTTTGCTGCGAGCCACATTGAGCCTCTGCTGTGCTGCAGCCCTGTGATATAGAGGATTCTGTCTGTAATTATTATCTATCAAACAAGGATTTAAAGCCGCGCTAGGCAACTTTCCATGTTGGCAGCTTCCAGTGAGAGGCAACTGTGTGAGCCATTTCCACTTGAATACCCAGAAGATGTATAATGCGATGTCAATGAACTGCACAGTTATGTTTACCACCCTGGTCAGTCTGTGATTACTTTAAAGGAGACCGACGGGACTAAAAAAAGACCCAACACCGGTGAATACAGCTTTATCTGGACACGGAGAATCAGAGAGGATGTCTCTGAAATGTCAAAAAAAAAAAAAAAGCCCATTATAATTGTTCAGTTGTCCGTCCGACAGAGCAGATATGCTTCAATTTCAACCTGTGCATCTCATTATACTGGTCACATAATGGTTCCAAGCTTCACTCGGGGTTTTTGTGCATAACTGGGACACAGAGTGTCTTTTTTAGAATTCAGGCAATTATTTCAGTTTTGTGTCAAAGCCAGCACATGGTTGTTTATGGCGCTGTGAGCTCAGGCTTCTGAGAACATGCAGCATTACTGTGGCTGAAAAGGATTCAAAGGGAGGTGCTGCTTTTGCTGCAAATTATATGTAGACAAGGTGTGAATATTACTTTCTTCTCATTGTCTCCTTTTTGCAGCAAAACCTTTTGTAACACTGAGATCTGTTGTATTTCTTGGCAGTCAGCTGATTCCCAAAATAATTGTGTAACTACTTATCTGACACAAAGGTATTTTAAAATGTCCCATATTACGGTATGCTCGATTTCAGGTTCAGGCTTGTATTTTGGGCTTCTACTAAAACATGTTTCCATGCTTTAATGTTCAAAAACACATTCTTTTTCTCATACTGTCTGTCTGAATGTACCTGTATCCCCCCCAAAAAAAAGCCCAGTCTGCTCTGATTGGTCAGCAGGATGAGTATTCTGCATCTGCGCTCTCGCCGTCTCTGCACCATCACTGCAGCCGGCACCGTTTCTGAATACGAGCTGTGTGCATTTCTCTGTGGATTGAGCGTTTTGATACTTCCGCAGTATTTACATATAGCACCTAAACCTGCTGTATAATAATAAAAAGACATGGAAATCTCACTTTTACAATATGGGACCTTTAACCATAATTAGCCTTCAGAGTAAATACTCAAAAAAAAACTAGAGAGGACAGAAGCTGTGCTAATGAAAGTCTTGAAATGTACAGGGTTGTAAGATGAGAAATGACAAAAATGTATGTTTCAGATGTGCAAACGTCTCTACAACATGGCAGAAATGTGGCTACAAAGCCCGACTCTCCCACGTGTCGAGTTCCCTTGAGGTTCCAACCAACAGCGTGTGCGGCTGGAACAAAGCCGGAGAAAAGAGGAAAATCACTTCTTTCAAAGTCCCCCTAAGGGACTGGTGACTTGGACGATACAGTAAAAAAAAAAAAAAGAAAAGAGGCCACTGAGGAGCTACCAAAGCCTCTTTGCTGCCACAACACACTCCCCACTGCAGCTCTCTCTAGTCACCTCATTTCTCTTCTTCCTGTTTCCCCAACCCTCACCCCATTTTCTCTCTCTCTCTCCCCCATCCTTCCATCCCTTTAATCACCACCCTCCGACTCCCGCTTCTTCTGCTCCGGCGCAGACCCGGGTGGGCGAACATTGCTCACTTCTTCTCCCGAGGGGGAAATCAAACACACGGACACCCGCTGCAGGCGGCACAGAGGCCACGGGAGAGTGTGACAGAAGACTTCAGACGCTGCCTTATCAACTTCCGTTCCTTTTCCAATAAAGCCCAGCTCTGTGAGCGCAAACAGGCAGAGAAGGATAGAAGGTAACGGAACATAATCACCATCAGAGAAGTCTCTTTGAGAGCGACAAAGGAAGCGTGCGGCCGCGCTTTGTTTGACTGCACGGTTCTGCTACGCCGTCAGTTAGGAAACAACAATCTGGCATCGCTTCCCTATGCATTATTCACAACCCTTTTTAATGACCATTTACAGGGTTGTGAAATTTGGCATAAAAACACAGTATGGAGCCCGCCTTTGTTCCAAAAGCCTGGGGCCATATTTCAGCTGTGATTCAGTCTGCCAAATATCACTTCAACTTTTTGTGCATGCCGGCCTCATTCTTGTGAAAATTGTGTTAAATTTGTGATGTCTTTGTCTGCAGTTATCTGACTTTTCAGAGTTGCTGTCGACATGTATAAGAAGGGGTTTGGGGTGCGCTGGTAGCTCAGTGGTGGAGCAGACGTCACATGTACAGAGGCTAAAGTTCTCGCCGCAGCGGCCGCAGATTCGACCCCCGCCTGCTGCCCTGTGCTGCACGTCGTCCTCTCTCTCTCTCTCTCTCGCCCCTTTCCTGTCAATCTTCAGCTGTACTATCAATAAAGGCAAAATGCCAAAAAAATATTTTAAAAAAGTATAAGTTTGATATTCTCAATCTCTGAACTGAACTGCAGGACGCCTAATTACACACTCTAGTCGAATATGTTTTTGACTGGTGCTGAGAACGAAACATGCAGGACTTGGTAATCTTTAAATAATGCATCAAGCTAAAAAAATTATCCTTTTCACTGATTTAAGTCTAAGCAGATTTTGGTGGTGTGTCTGAAAGAAGAAATATTAGGGACAACTATTTATAGGCAAAGTCTGCCAGACTGCTTATGACGACAAAAAAATAAGATACAAATATAATCTCTGCTTTTATTCCACCTGACTGTTATGTGGAACAGAGGTTTGGTGCCTATACGCAGCATATACGCAGAGGTATTTACTATACGCCTTCCTAAAAATAGCCACAGATTTATATCAGTGCATATTTTGCAGTGCGACGCAGCAAGCATTCATGTTAAAGTCTTTCATGTGATATGTGATGTCTACTGCTCATGAGAGTTTCTTTTCCTCCCGGCCAACACATAAAACAGCACAGAACTTATGGAGGAGTGCAGTCTTAAGGACAAGTCCCCTCGCTTGTCGTCAGTCCAAAACCTGCAAACTTCATGGGGTGTATGCAGTGGATGAACATAGATAAAACACTAGTAACTAGCTGAGCATACACTGTTTTAATTATCTACCCTAATTGCAAAATTCTAGGGCTGTAAAACTGTCATTTATTTCACATCTTAATTACCCTGAATTTACTATCAAATTATTTTCCCTTATCAGAAGGTTTTTAGAGGCTTTCTATTATTTTGTATAATTGTATTGCTTCTTCTCTGTTAGTATATATCTTGCATATCTGTTGTTGTTTTGTTTTTCTTTGTCTTTGCAATTGACTGGTTGTGCCTCAGTGATCTCTCGAGTATAAATAAAGGTTGAATTAAGTAACAATACGGAAGCATTGTTAGCTAAATGTACTTAAAGTGGACAGATTGTGCTTCTTTTCAGGTTCATACTTGTATTTTGGGTTTCTACTAGAACATGTTTACATGCATTAATGCATGTTTACATGCATGTTTACATGCATTCATGTTTGAAAAACATATTTTTCTCAAACTGTCTGAATACACCTGTATTCACCCTCTGTCTGAAATGCTCAGTTTTAGCGCCTGTCTCTTTAAGACACTGAAATCTGAGGTTTTTGCTCACAGGGATTACTTTTACATAATGTTTAGCTCATTATTTGAAACTAATATAATATGTTGGTGGCAATGCATAACATTTATGCTTTAACTTATGAAGTAAATGTTGATTGCACAATATAATTGACACCATCAGCGTTTAGTGTACGATCTCCCGGGAAAATGACGGATCGCTTTACGGCACAAGCTCCGAGACGAGAGAGTTCATAGACTGTATAAACCTCTTTTTGCTAGAACAGTAAAACCTGCATACTTAATGTGGTTGTTTATGCTTTGTACAGTAGCAGGCTGCTAGCGATAGCCTGTTGCTAACAGCTAACACCAACACAAGCTACAAGAAAAGCAGGATCCGGGCTTCCTTTTATCACCCGTGGTGAAGTATGTATTCACGTCAGGTCTGCGGTCAGTCAGAGTTTTACAGCTGAGGCTGTCAATAATAATCTTACCTGCTGCTGCTGCTGATAACATTAGCCTTTTAGCATCACAGCTAACACAGCAGCCTGGCTGTCCAAAGCAGAAACAAACAGACCGTCACCAGACTCCTCAGCAGCAGCAGCAGGCGATATATTATCAGCAGCCAGGTTCATTTCTCATTGTATAGAATAATCAAACATGTATGTTTCTTGCTGGCTGCAAGCGCGAACCTCGTCGCTAGCCTTGTTGCTAACGCTACATGCTAACAGTCAGATCGACAGAAACAAACATCTCTGATATATTGTCATAATCCAAACAAAGAACGCGGTTTCTCGCGGTGGACGTGTGTGTGAGCTTCTTTCTTCTCTCTTATTTCCACAGTAGTGGTGATCGTTTTTAGAAACTAATGCAGTGTGTCCCGTGTTGTTGAGTCTCTGAGGAAGACTGGCTTTACGACAGCAGCACCAACAACAATAACACCACTTTGAAAAGCAAGGGGGCGGAAAAAGTTCCCAAAAGTTGAATTATAATCTGTTGCCACTTTAAACTGTTAACTTTTGCATTCAGCCACACTGTAATTGATTTGGACTGGAAAACAACACTGGACAGAATACCATTAAAAATCCCAACACCTGCATTTCCACGTATAAAGACAGATTAAGGTATCAGTCAATCAATATGAATGTCCTTAGTTCAAACTCCCAACATTACCATTAGCACGGTTTGACGTTCTTCCTCTGACTCTTGGCCCTTTGTTGAAATAGATTTTCCATCCTCTCGCTCCAACGTCCCATTTTTCACATTAACGACGTGACACCCCCATAGTTTAATCTAATAAGAATGAATCAGTTGATTGATACGGTGCTGTCAGAGAGAGGACTTCTAATGTGACAGAGACGATAGCTAATTCAATATAGCAGCCTTGCAGTGCTCAATGGCAAGAGGTTGGACCCGGTACCAAGATGTTGAGTACTCTTGTTTCCGAGCGTGTGTGTGTGTGTGTGTGTGTGTGTGTGTGTGATCGTGGGGAGGGGTACTCTGTGCCCAATGGGTGACTTTGGGAGACATCTGACTTTCCTCTGTCCTTTGTGGCGTCCGTAGCTGTCAGGGAAAACGACAGGCGCTTATCTCCTCCCGTCTGCTGGCTTATCTACTGCTCACCTACACATCGATGGGAAATCAATGGGAAGCCTTCAGTGCACCGTCAATGTAACAAATGACCAATTCAAACTGGCACTTACAGCGCTCCTGAAGGAAGCCCTCGCTCACAGTCGCAACGGTGACAAAAAAGGTGTCCGTTCAGCCTCCTCGGGGGCAGACGCACGCACGGGTCAAACTACATGTGACAACATGGGATAATGGCACGGTGGATGGGGCACAACCACACAGATAGCCAAAGGACAAAAAATGTAGAAACGTTTTCAAGCAACAAAATCACTCAAAAGTTGACCTAGAAACACCCACGAAAGAAATGAATGTTACGTAAATGTTATGTTGCTTTTTGTCAACTAGAAAATCAAGATCACACCAAACCTCCGACAAGAAAATTACATTTTTAGTGTTAAACGCACAGTTCACCCCCCCAAAAAAATAAATAAATAAAAATGCACCAAAAGAATACATTTAAAAAACTCAACAGTTTTTTGTCTCTTTCCAGAAATCATGACCCGATAATTCACCGCTGTGAGCAGTTTCATGTAGGAACTATTTTCTTTCTCTCTAGTCTGGGGGAAGGTCTGGACTGGAAACCCTTAAACCAATCACAGTCGTCCTGGGCGGCGCCACGCCCCGACGGTGCATCTGCAAAATAGTGTCGGGAGGAACTTGTGTTGGTGGAACACCTGCATGAAAAATGATAAACATATTCTTTACACGAGAACACAGACTTCCTGTCTCCGGGCAGATTACTTTCCAGACTACTTTCTCCCAAACTGCACCCGCCAGCCGTGTCACAGCACAGAAGGAAGCGTGCATCTACTGATGAGAGGCTCGTGACAGCGGGAGATGCTCAGGTGAGCTCGCAGTGTCGAACTATGTGTTAGGAGCGAGTCTCTCGTCCATAGCAGACGCACGGTGATAAAGCTGGTGGGTGTAAGTTGGTAGAAAGAAAATAGTTCCCACATTAAACTGCTCACACCAAGGTCTGTGGATTATTAGTTCCATCTAGTGTCATTATATTGGAGAGAAGGCAGACATCTCCAATAACTGTCCCTTTAAGACAACATCTCAGCTGGATCGTTGAAATAAAATCTGACATTTTACCTGTTTTTCATTTCTGTAATTTATTCTTTTAATTTGTCTTAATTAAGTCCAAGAAAAGGTGGCTTCTTTCACTCATTTAGATATTATTTTAAGAACTAGTATGCAACAAAGTGAGTCAGAGCTTGAATTTGCTGCCCAAAGCACTTTCAAAGAAATGTCACAGACCCCAAAGGGCCAGCCAATTTCCAGAAACCTCTCCAGTGAAATCTGCCCTTCATTATATCCTTCCACCCCTCACAGATCTCTCCGTCTTTCTACTGCCATCCTGTCCGTTTCACCGCTTGATTTTCTTTCTTTTAACATTTCGGGAGAGGAGCTGTCAGAAATTGCTACATTCGATCTGTCTCCCTTGTTTGCCGCAGAAACATTCCCTCAAATCATCCTTCCTTTAAATGTGTCAGACTCACAAAGTCAGGCCCCATCGCAATTGACCTTCCGCGTCTCCAAGAAGAGAAAAGCAGAACGCTCTGCGAGACGACGACACTCAAGCTGAGAGCTCAATCAATACAACACCTGGGGATCAGAAAATGGTGAGTGGTTTCCTCCCCCATTGCAGAGGTGATCTTGAAACCTCCACTAGCTCCTCAGGAGCGTTTATTTCACAAGCAGGGCATCGAGACACCTTTGATGCAGGTGAGTAGTAATGAGTTGCATTTACTCTATTACATGATTAGAATTAAATCCAACTGACTTTAAATTGACTTGTTTTAATGAAACAATAGAAGTCAAAGTAACTTCTGAAAAGAATAAAGGTATTTTTATTTTATGGGAATCTAAACTGGGAATCGATAAAATTCAAACAATACCCAACACTGCCTCCAGTGTGTTTTGGCATTTTGATGATATTTCATATTTTTCTGGGTCATTTCCTGACAATGTTGATGAGCCACATCGTTCGCCAAATACTTTTTGACAAACAAAAGAAGGTTGTTGCTAAAATGTGACGATGACGTATGATTATAGTAGAACTGCAGTCATACGTCATCCTCCAAGCTTCAGATGTCATCAACATTAGCTAACTGTTTGTTAGCTAGCCTAACTTATTGCATCTTTTACTTTCCTCCAGCTTAGTTTAGTGTGTTGTTTATTTTCATGTCATTTGTGTGTGTGGTGAACGGAGCAATCAACGCAGTGGATTACACAGAATCCCACAACACACCGACCTGTCTCTCTCTCCCTCTCTTCTTTACCGTCTAATGTTACCGGCCATGGCGCTCTGCAGGACAGACAGACATGCTGCTGCGCTGTTTGAAATACAGTTCACCCGGACATGAAGAACAACTCCATGTAGCAACAAAGTCCTGTTAGAGAAGTACATT
Organism: Heterobranchus longifilis; assembly: GCA_028570985.1. Lineage (NCBI taxonomy): Eukaryota > Metazoa > Chordata > Actinopteri > Siluriformes > Clariidae > Heterobranchus > Heterobranchus longifilis. The sequence goes on from JAOVVB010027487.1 coordinate 8,122, forward strand.
TTTAAAAGCACTACGCAGCCCGGTGAGCTGTCGGTGCTGGGAGCTGAAAGCTGACAGCGCTGGTGGACAAATCTGCATTTTGGGGCGGCGGACTTCTGCAACATGTTTATCCTAAAGGTAAACTGCAGCAGCAGCCTGTAAAACAACGGACAGCTGACGCAGGAGGAGACGAGAAAAGAGTGAGTGAAAGGTGTGCTGTGCTAATTCTTGGTTTATTTGTGGTCTGATAAACAATAAATTCATCAAATTAGCAAAGTTACTGTAGCTGCAATCTGGTTGTCATGGTAATGGTTATGACTGACTATAGTCGAACCCACATTCTCTGTTTGAGATAAACCGTTAAACAGGACGAAACTCTGGCTGGAGGGCGGCTTTAAGGAATTCAGCTGAGGCTCAGCTGATCTCCAGTAGAAATATCTTAAACAACAACAATATCACAAGGATGGTGCAGGAGGCACTGGAGGATCACGACAGGCCGACCCTCAGTCCCAGCAGGAGGAGTAGCTGCCAAGCTAGCTGTCATCCATCCGTACCGACTTTGACAGTATCAAATGTGCAATCAGAAGCGTTTATGGCAGAACACTTGGGTTTTATGCATCTGCTAACACATGATAAAGACATGACAAAATCCTTGCTGGTGTGATATAAGCTCAGAAGAAAACAAGGATAAAAAAGCGCCGACAGAAGTGCGAGGGAAGAGAGTGCTGTAGTTACAGCGGCGCTTCCTCAAATGACCCCCCCCATACTTAAAAAAAAAAAGGCTTTTAATATATCTGTAGTCAGTTTACGCTTGGATGGCAGTAAGAAAAATGTAATGTGCGATCTTTGAGGATAAAAGACAACCTCTCTAACTCCTGGGGAAGGAAATTACAGGGTAGACAATAAATTCAGGGCCGGTACGATCAGACTGTGTTTGAGTGAGGTAAGTATGGCACAATAGAAATGGAGGGTGTCGACCATAAACTCACAAATGCCACTTTCAAAACGGAGATACAGCTACTGTGTTTTGATATCAAAAGAGAAACTCCTCATCTGCTTCAAGGTTTGACTGACTGAGGTGCTCTGATGTTTTTTTACGATGCTCTTTTTGAAGTAGATAAATCCACATTCAAGGAGTCGATTGAAATCCTTGGAACGATACCATCCTCTCTGTTTATAATGATCTAAAAGCGTTTCTTTCTCCTCTCTCTCCATCTCCTAAAACACTGATGTCAGGAGCCCAACAAACACCTCCACAACAGCTTGCAGCCCATCCAACCATATTGCCAAATGAGCGCTGGTGGCGGGCTAAGTGATTACTGTTCCTATTAACTGAGGGAGGAAGTGCTGCATGAGTGCAGCAAAAAGGAATCTGATCATCCTTGTGCCCACACGCGACAAATCACTGACGGAAAGTTTTGGGGGAAACTAAAGAAAATCGACAAAATTCACCGTTAAATGAGAAAGAAAGAGGTTGAAATGGAAACAAGTATCCCATTTCCTTGATGCAGTTTTAATTTGTGTTTATAGATTAAATTCTGGTGGCAGATACCTACAATACATTTGTTTCAGAGGAAACTGGACAAGCGTTTTGCCTCTCTTGTCCCTTTTGTCGACGACTAGTGGAAAACCTTGTATCTCCACATTTGGTGGTTTGGAATTTCTCAGCTAAACTAAAGATTCATTGTTACGAGATCCTCTACCATATACTTCATTCTGTTTAACTTTGACCTAATGCTCTCGTAAGCAGACGCTTTTGTTTGTGCCATCTAGTAGAAGCAAAAGCACAACACAGTAATCTGTGAAAACAAGATGGCGAACATCTCAGCCAAATCTTTTTTTACAGCCAAAGCCAGAGACAAAAGTGCACCTCAGCAAATTGTATGATTGAATCTTGCCATACATATTTATGCCATACACATTTGATGAATCTTAGCAATAGTAACAAGCTACGACGCATTTGAGGACAATGGGACTTCATGCAAAGTGAAAGTGTAACTGTAAGGAAGATTTTGGAATAAACCAACAATTTACAAGAGTATAAATATTCTTGCATGTGGTACAAATTAGTCTACATTTATTTTAATTTTTTTATTCTCATGTGATACATTTACAGGGAATAGTTCTCTGTTTCTGTCATCACTAAGTGATGAAGATTTATTTTTTTAAATGTATTTGATTGAAATAAACAGTTTTATACTTTGTTACACAATGGTGACTGGTGACTAATATAAACCCATTGTCCCCATATGAGAATATAATTTTTCTGTTCAAATAAAATATTAGTTTAGAAATATTTTTATACTATCAGGTCCTACATCAACCTGCCAAGGGACAGCAGATGGAAACTAGCCTGTGGCTATAATCTGGTATGTTTACATTTCCATGAATGTTCATTAATATGCATTGTCCCTCCCAAATAAACAATAAAAATAAAATACAAAAAATACTAATCCCAGATAGCTATAGAGAAATTAAAGATGCATACCAAATTAAAAACTCGGGTCTCAGGAGGTTAAGATAAATGAAACTGGATTATCTGAAAAATGCATCGACATAAAGCTGAAAACAGGCTGTTTTTTTCTTTCTTCGCTCATTAAATGTTTACATTTTGGGGATACATGCTTTTCACAGGACAGAGAAACTCATCTAAAAAAATCCATCCATCGAAGAACTTATTGACATGCCAACATTTATCCATGCATGTGAATGATGTTTCACATAGTCAGGAATATAAATCTGCTGAAAAATACGAATCTCATTGCCAATAACATTCAAATTTTACATGTACTAAGTCCCCAAAAATATCAGAATTAGTCTTAAACAACTAATCAAGTGTAATTTGTGTATACTTAAAATGTAAACTCGTAATCTTGCAGTGAAAATGACCACAACAACACTTAACAGGTTAAAATCTATTTTTTGTGCAAGCGAGAAGAGGAGGTAATGTGATTGCTTTCATCAGTAATAAGGACTATTATTTCTCCAGGGTATTAGGCAATTCGTAATGGATTACCTTTTCTAGACATGCTCCTTCAGCGCTGTGAGTGAAAACTTTTTTCCCCCGTAGTGTCTGTATCTACACTGAGATAGCACGGCATTCTCACCATCTAAAGTCGCCTTTTTTCCATTCAATCCGCATGCAAATTGATTGAAAATTGTCACAGATTTTGCTAAAAAACGAAACAGCAGACTAACAAACTAAAAAAAATAAAAAACTGTAGCTGAAACACTCCATGCCATCCAACGACACAGTCAGAAAAATAATTGACAACCACTGTGCATTCGCCAAACCTCAATACAATTTGTTCAAATTTATGGTAGAAGAAAAACAAACATTAATACAAGTGGGAAGCACTGCCTCAAATACAATCACAAGCAGGTCCCTGATAGAAATCAGCTCATTTCTACCACTAAATAATTGTAAAAAAATAAAAAATAAAAAACAAGTCTGCTTTCTACTTCCCTTCATCCCCTGATTTTTTTTTTTAAAGCATTCTCTGGGGGAGCCTATTGATTTTTTTTTTTCTTCTTCCAAAAGGTGATAAAAATTCATTACATGTGAGAGCGCTGCGACAACACACGCATACACCGGAAAAGTCACGCGTTTCAATCAAACACCAGTCACACAGCGACTGCAGCAGCAAAGCTGTCGGTGATGAATTGCTTTCCGGATGCAATGTTCCCCCGAACCTTCATAACAGGATACACACACATCTGTCCTACTTCAACGTGAACAACAAGCCTCTGTTCTCCGCAGTGGAACCCATATGCGGCGTACAATCAGCCGCGCGGCTATCAATTACCGCGCATTAAAGACAGACAGGCTCTCGGATGCAGATGGCGTCGGCGCCGTAAAGCGCTGACAGCCATTTGGTTTCGCGGTGGCACAAAGACAAACAACGGCGAGAGGGCCGTTTTGAAGCAGATGACGAGCTTGGTTGACTTACCTGCGTATGGAGAATCCACATGGGGCAGGTAAGCATGAAACAGAAAGAGAAAAGAAGAATCATTAGTTCAGTGATCGTAATATCAAGCAATACGTTCTATAAATTAGAAAACTGTGATATTCTTTACAAATATTAGGCCATCTTTGATCTGAAACTATTGTTGGAAGTCCCACAGCTTCAGTGGAATCAGCTTTGTGCACACGCATCCCCCTCCCACACCTGTCCTCTCCTCCCTCTCTTGGGTGTTGAGGTACTCCTTAATGATTTTTACTCCACTAGTCAAGAACAAATTAGCATCTTTGCTAGCGCTCCCACAATCAGGCCGCACAACTGGGAATCGTCAGGGTGGGGAAAAGAAGCGCTCGGAAAGTTTACTTTTTCCCCGACTCGTGATCGATGGAGGGGAGAGGAGGCGAGGTAGCGGAGAGAGGGAGGGCTCCAGGGGCTACGGCACAAGTGGTAATTAGCAAACTTGTAAAATAAAGCAAGGCGGGAAGCATAATGATTGCCGATATACTTGTGATGTCCTTGTTGTGCTGGCAGATGCTGAGGGAAACTGAAGATGATGTATAGAGAAAGAGTGGATTTGAAGAAGAAAGTTAAGAAAGTGGTTTGCTGGAACTACAGCGGTGATACCTGAGGTACTGTATAAATGACCACTTAATTATGGGAATCTAAAAAGCTACAGTGAGCAATCTTACATCCTCGCCCATTTTTAAATGAGCACTTGCAGCATTAACGGTCAAACTGACACCGCTCGGAACTAATGTGGGGAAAATTTGGAAGTCATTTATCTGGTCTTCAAGCTTTAGGGGCCTTTTGGAGAGTTAATTATATTAGACTAAGTTTAAAGTCACAGTAAAAATGATTTTTTCTTTTTTTTTTTTTACTGTATTCCATTAGGGCTGCAGCTAACAATTATTGTCATTACTGATTAATCTGCCAATTATTTGTAGATTAAATGATTGTTCGGTCGACAAAATGTCAGAAAATAGTGAAAAATCTGCATCACAATTTCCTAAATGTTATCAGATTGCTTGTTTTGTTCGACCTGCAGTGCAAAACCCCAAAATACATTCAGCTTACAATCACATCAGACTAAAAAAGCAGCAAACCCTCATGATTCAGAAGCCTGAAGGAGGGGGTGTTTGAAAAATCTAACATTTAATCAGCTATGGAAATAGCTGCCAGTTAATTTTCTGTTGAATCAACGAGTTGATTTTCAGCCTAAATGCTTTTAACACTAACTGACCTACAAAATGATGTATCTTTACAATACGGTTGATAAAAATCCAAAATTGTGTTTATTCTCAGTAACAAATTAAATCTAGGACAACAAAAAAACAAAACAAACATGTATTTTCTTCTGGAGTCACATTCAGATGTTATCCCCCAGGTAACTATGGTAACGCAACTTTCTCACATCATACTGTGGACCAAGTTAAGATCAACTTACGACAATATCACCTTTCCTCTCACGTCTCAAAGATCACCTGCTGCTGCCAATTAAACCCCACACCATCAGGTGTGGTTTCCGTGACTCTTTTCCTGTCACTTATGTGAAAACACAAGCTAAAAAGGTGTAACAGCTGTCATTATTTCGTACCTTTTTCTTGGGAAATGAACAGGAGAGAAGGATAGATTTAACGATAAAAGGACACAAAAGTGAGAGCCGAGGAGAGCTTTGAGAGACAAGTGCGGAGCAAAGAGAAAGAGAAGAAGAGGATAATAGATGTGGGAGAATGAGTCATTGAGTCAAGGGGACGGTTTCCAACGGATCAAACCAGACACCGCCAGTCGCCACGTGCGTCCGTGTGTCTTTTTTCCTCGGCCGTGACACAGCCACATACTCTCTCCAATCATCCCTGCTACTTGCACTGTGATGGCTGCCATTCATCTTTCACCCGTCAGTCATGTTTGGCGATTTGATGGCCCTGGGCCGGAGATAACACACGGACGAGAAGCAAAGTAACACGGCAGGGCAGAGGCTGAAAATCTTCCTGCGGTGGTAGAATAATCAAACTGCAGTGCTGAAACAGAGACTGTAACCCTTTAAAGAGTTATTCCCAAACGCCTGCGGACTATTACCTCCACTATGGCGACAGGTCTTTGGATTCTGATATTTACAGCGCCTCTGTCAATTTGCCACTGGGTGCGATTTTCCCATTTATTTTCCATCATGGCAATCATTTCTGACCAGTATCTCGTCAATGGGGTTTACTAGAGCAATTTTCAGTGCGTGCTCGCTGCTCTCAAATACCATCTGGGAAAGCAAATGGACACTAAAAAGAAGTCAACTCCAAAAACACAGCGGCACTCCATCAACGCATGGATTCTCACTGTGTAGTGATCCCACTCAGGCTGCTTTCACAGTGGCTCCATTTTGTGAAATGTGTCCTCACTTCTAATTGCTTAATGTTTTCATACATTTCCACTGCATTGTGAACATTTTCATTTGTGTAGAATTGCCAAGAATATACAAAACTGTGTTTTCTTTTGCCCATACATAAATACAGCAATTTGGCATCCTCTGTTTTCTAATTACTCATGGATAACAATGACAACAACTACGGAAGAGTGCTACAACTTTACAGATTGTGTTATGGTCTGCACAAAAAGTCTGGATGAATGACTGGATTGACTAAACAAACACGCTGAAAGCTGTCCTTGCCCAAAACGTCTATCCAAGGCACACACAAAGTAAATTGAAAGCTGTTCTTGACTCTTTTGGAGTACATGCATTGTTTTGGTCTCTTTTGAAAAGTAACACTCTGAAGTTTTTCCCCAACAGTCAGAATCACTGTAAGTGCTACTGGCATCGAGCTATAGAAGTTTGAACACACTGAAAAATAAGGTTTTTTATCTCCACCAGAATATTTTCTTGCAAACAGATGCCTGCATCTATATTCGAGGACTACTTGACAGTAATACCACCGGAAATAACTGTTTTACATCTAGGCAAATCCAAAAAAAAGGCCATCTGGAGACTCCAAAAGGACCTTTGGATCAAAAGGACCACGACTCTTGAACGTACAGTCATGATTTGGGGCTCTAATGACACTGAGAGCTACCCCCCAGATTCACTATCAGTATTGCTGACAAGAGTCTGCACAGTCCCGCCCCCCCCGACCATCACGAGTCAATCATGACGTTTCAATCTGTTTTTATAGCATCAAATAACTCATTCAAACCAAACTTCTCAGAAAAATGAACATTTGAAAAGACATCAGCGTGATAAAAACCTAAAATGACAGAAACCATCTTTGGGAAAAATGTATTGAACGTGTACTTTGATTTTTTTTAGTTTGGCTCATGTCCCATCCACTCACATGGAGGAGGCGGGACTTTTGACCTGCAGTCCCTCTTTATATACAGTCTGTGGTATCTGAGGACTGTCCACACTTTTTAATAATGTGAAAATGCCTGGGGGGGGGGGCAGCTGCTTTTCGCATCAAATGGGTAATTTGAAAAAGAGAGAGAGAAAAAAAAAAATACAATCCAATTGTACTCCAAGGATTTTATTTTGAGTGCCATGCTAATACATGTATGTGCACCCAAACAAGAAACACATTAGTTCCGCCTGCGTAGTTCCGGCTTGGTGCACGTCTACACGCGTGTATGATGCTGCTATCATGAGATGAACGGAAAAAAATGCAAAGTGAACTTGCTTGATTAACCAATATTGTGTGGCGGGCCACATCTAGTATATTTTAGAGACAAGC
>JAOVVB010027496.1:0-15772 GCA_028570985.1 Heterobranchus longifilis
CCCCACCCCCCCCCCCCCCCCTCTCTTTGTCAGCCTAAAACCCCTGCGACTGTAATAGGACAATATTGATATCTGGAGTAGAGAAGGTTCTGGTACCTCCCCGTCATACCCCTGACTGAGTGTGTGACTCGACTCACTGTCGAGACAGGTGCAAAATACCCTGCTCGACACTCAAGCATGTAAAGGAGAGGCCTCGATCACAACATGCGGGACTCAAATTGGCCTTTGGACACTACCTAAAAGCACTAAAGTGCCATCACTGCTGATATCTGCACATACAGGGTGGCATTTATTATTACGTTATGGATCTCCTGTGAACCGTGCTGCTTCTATGACATTTATTTATTTATTTATTTTGCCTTCCAGACAGACGGGACCACCTATGGAGTTAATACAGCTCCGGCGACACCAAATTACTAGGAAATGAGGTCTGATTGCTGATGTGCCTGCTGCTGTAATGCCGTCACTCAAGTTGCAAGCTGTTTGTGCATGTGGCTCATCAGAGCTCTCCCGCCTCGCTGCTGAGTGAGACTTAACATCGGGGATAAAACTTCCGCTTTACTTATTTATTTCCACACTACTTCCAATTTGCTTTAGCATTTTTTTAATGAAATAACTAGGCTTATCGAAGAGCTCTGGTAATCTGACACAATCTGTCAGGTTCTGCGAGAGCTCGGAGGGAAAAAAAAAGCAAGAGATTTGGGGCCAAATTGCGACACGATTCCCTTCCTGTTCTCGCTGATAAGCTATGATTAAACTCGGCATGATCTCCGCACAGGGCAATAACCTGGTGAATCAGCCTAACTTCCCTAGCCGCCAAGTGCCATGTTGTACAGAAAACACATCAAAAAAGATTATATTCAGGGCTAGACATTAGCAGTCCACCGCAGCGGTCACCGAATCCTGCACGCCAGACCAGCAAGCCGCAACGCCACTTGAGTGACACGCTCGCTCCAAAACCGCTTTCAATTAATTTTTTACACCCGTGCACCACTTATGCAATAAGAAGCTCCTCGTTTTATGCCTGTGTCTTAATCGGTTACATGTTTTCATACAAAAGGAGCTTTACACACAACGTTATCAGAGATGAGTATTTGATGACTGTAGTGGGGGAGACTGGGGACGGTTGTAACACGGGACGGTTGCAGTCTTATTCCTCCAATCAGAAACATGCGAGAGTGATGGCACTCATATAACTATTATACATTTTGCGTAGTCTTGATTTGGGTGTTCAAATTGAACATTTACATTTAAAAGGGTTGTAAATCTTTAAGTACATTGAAGCACACTGTAGTTGAGCCTTTAACCACATTGGCCGGTGAGCAAAAAAAAAAGTATATTATATTATGCAGAGAGCACAGAGATGTAAAGAGACTGCTCTGGCAAATTGGTGGACAGAAAGACGCAGCATGACACGACAATGTGGCAGCAGCAGTAGTGACAAAATCATCCAACGCCTTAAGAATAGGCTTATGTCTTTGATGGATTGCCCAGGGTGATATTTGTCAGGGAAAATGGAACAGCTTGAGGGGCACACTGCGAGTGCTGCGGGGCAGCACATGGTGATGCAGCGTGATTGTGTGTCTGCGGGAATGCAATCAGGGGACGTGTGCGTGGGTCTCAGTTTGTCCACGGCCTGAGTGGTGAGGCTCTCTCTGTGTCTCACAGGCAGGCTGACAGATGGAATGGAAATATCCGCAAAAATAGGAACAACAAAGAAAGGCAGAATAGGATCGTCTCTCAATGTGTGTGAATGTGTTTCACCTTTTCTCCCCCCCCCCACTGCTGTAACTCATGTTTTACCACACAGACACGGACCTTAATGACAGTTTCATCAGCATGATGACACAACAATGCAATGCAAGAAAACAAGACTTTTATTTTCCCGTTCGGAAATCATTTTAATTATTCAATCTTAACCGTGCTTTTGCAGCAGTCATCACAACACAGCGCCACATTTATTCCCAGCCATCCTCCTCAGCAAAAGGACTTAATCACATATTTCCATAAACACACAAACACATTGACACACTTCCTCTGGCGTCACTGCCCACAAGTCGAGCAATGGTAGGTAAACATTGACTCAGTCTTCTCATTAAAGGGCTTTTTGACTATCAGAGCCTGGAAGGACATATAGTACATTAATTGCAAATAGTAGAAAGCCAGGGGCAGTGTGTGCTGGCGAGAATGCTGCCCCTTTATCTTCTCCTCTCTCCCCTGTGTCGGCCTATTGCCAGGGGATAATTCAGACCGAAGGGCGGAATCAGATTAGAGGTCATCCTGGATGATAGGAATTACACGACTTCACTGTAAATGCAGAAAACACAGTTCATGCGAAAATAGGGTTAATCTCGTTATAACCAAGAGTTCATGCCAAGTTTATACAATGAGCGCAGCTTCTAGTCCCATTTCCTCTGCCAGCTCTTGTCACTGCATTCCACTAAGCCACGCAATTTTTTTTTTGGAATCATCTTTACAGCTCAGAGTTCCAATAAACATAATGCCTTCCCCTAATGCTTGTTGTTTAGCCTTGGTTTAATTTAGGTCCGCCATAGCAACAAAGTCATACAAAAGTCACCAATATCAACAGTGTGAATTGTGAAACATTGTACAAAAAAAAATAAAATAAAAAATGAGACTGCAGAGTTAAAGACTTATCTCATGAATATGGAGGCAAAGAACAAGAGAGAAGGGATAAAAGAAATCACAGTCCCAAAGAGAATTGTTCTGCTGTTCACATGTCTGATCAAGCTTAAAAATGCTATTACTCTATTGTCACTGGGACTGTTCTCCGTGGCTTAACTCCAGAAGATGCACTGACCTTTTCAACACTTTACCACATCAGGTCTATTACGCGCTGACAGTTCACCTCTCCCTTTTTCCTTGCGAGACGATAATACCAGCTCCCCTTTTTATTGTGATGAAAAGGCAGAGCTGGCTTTAGTGTGATTTCATTTCCTCCTCTCCTGGAGCTTCTATAGGCAGAAGTCCTGACAGTCACTTTACCTGAAAGCAATCACCAGGAACGGCCGTTGCTTTAGCGTGTGATTGAATACCAATAAATCTGACCCTCTTTATTTCCCCTCGAACACAGAATAGTGGAGGGATGCCAGCTTGTACAGACAGGAGAGTGGATTATCTTCCCTGGTGGACTTTTAGCTACATGATCCTGCATCACGACGCAAAGCTTCCATCATCCGTGTAGTGGAAGGCATTGATTGAAGAGGATGCTGTAATCCATATAATACTTCAAACATTTATATTAGCTCATACAATCTGCATGTCTCTATTGTATTGTATGAGCAAGGATCTTCTGCTCTTTCCTTTGGCTTTTCATTGCCACTGGAAGAGGTTAAAGCACTGAGATCAGAGTGACTCAGAACTGTCTGCAGTCTGCCTCCCACTAGACATACATCTATTTATATGCAGCCCATTTTTTCCGTCTATACCACAAAGCATCTTGACTGATCTATACAACCAGGCCAGACAATCAGCATCTGCATCATTCTGTCCCTCTGAGTTTCAAAGACTAAACCGTCCACAAATGTCTTCCTGGTTGTAAAGTAAGGGCAGACGGATGCATTCTTTTGTAGATTATTTTGGCATTTATTGTTAAATGACCAGAGATGTGATCCAAAAGGGTTGAAAATGCATTTTTCATTTTAGCTCGACTATAATTCTCAGAATTCTGAGAATGTTGCAAAAACAGGTGACGTGAACGGCAAGTTTTGGACCAAACATACATATATTCCCGTGATACTTCCATGATAGTTAATGAATGATCAACCTGGTATTATCATGTTATCCTTTCCCACTGGGGTGTTAATGATGAGCTATGACTGTGCTGGCTCTTTACCCATGTGACGCTGTGTGAATTTCTTCTATAAATTCAAATAGAGTCTTGTACTTTACGCACACATGCATGCAGAGACAGACGCTATGCTAACTGCTCAAACTGATGCCACACGAGCTGATGAGCTAGAGATGGATTTGTTTACTCCGTCTGTCTTCAGCCAGGTAACTACTGTGATATGGCCTGCTTTTTCAGTGATGTGTGTGTGTGCAGGGCTGTGTGTGTGTGCGTGTCGTCGCACTGCACAGGTGGCGGGCAGCAGGGACGGGAGCAGGTAGAATACCACTGAGGTGGAAATAACACAGTCTGGACTCCTCTGCTGCTCGGAGAGGCTTGGTGTGAAATGGTGCAAGTAGTGCTGACCGCACACTGTTGCTCCCCCTGTGCTGGACAAAACCTCTATCCGTGTGGCTTTGTAGATCTGGGCAAGGCATGCAGGTAGAAGGCACAAACAAGCAACAAAATAAAAATCCATACACCATGAATACATAAACAGCAAACAGCTGTGTGACCGTTGTGACACTGGTGAGGTGTCACTTTTCTAAAATATAAGATTCCACATCCTGTTTCTCAGCGATGCCCTCGTTTGTGTTGTGTTATAAATCCAATGCACCCCTTTCCTTTTACAGCAGTGCTGTTTTTGCTGACTGGATTATGTAGAATATAGTTCAACAAAATGTTGAATATATATATTTAGGAGTTCTCAGTAAGTTGTGGCAGTGCACTGTAACATATTTCATCTAACTTGATCTAACTATCCACTTTTTAAAAAAATCAATAAATGCATGATGTTTCCAAAGTCAATGAGTAATTGTGTTAAACAATCGCGATCTCAATATTGACCAAAATCATCGTAGTGATGATTTTTGCCGTAATCGAGCAGCACTGATCAGGATCGTCTTATATTCAGGCCAATACAAAATACAGAATGTGATTTGTAGAAAATAGGCTAACAATGTAGTGGTCCTCTCACTGGATATATCATGTAGAAAAATAATTATTGTGCAATTAATTATTAAGAGAACAGAAATTGGGCTGCTTTTTAATATTTGATTGCTGAGTCCATTGTGCTGCTGGTAGACTGTATTTCCATTGCTGTCATGTTTTCACCTGCTGCTGCTGACCAAAGCCAACACACAGTGCCCAGCTGACAGCCTGACTGCTGTTTCTCCCACATTTTAAATGGACAGGTGCCATTGCCAAAGGCAATCATAAACTCATGGTTGTCTAAAAGGAGCAGGTGTGTAGCAGTCCCAAACTCTGTGTGATTACACCAAACACTGTAGCAGACAGATGAAGAAAGACAGCCTAAGTGAGAAAATCAAAAACGCTCACCAGCTGGTAAAGGTTGTAAATTCCAACACCCTGTCCTTGAGGGCCTTAGCTACTGAAACGTACTATTCGCTTGACTCCGTCTGACCTGCATACATGAGCGATCAAGCTTTTTGGAGTGTAAAAAGCGGCCGATGAGGCGGAGGAGGCGGATAAAGGAGACCAGTCAACTCTACTCCAAACCCCTTCTTTTGTTCTTCAGGTTTTTGGCAGCGAGCCTCGAGTCCAGTCAACTTTCACTGCAGTGATTTGTCTGTGACACATCAGTAGCTCACAGAGCCGCTCGACACTCTCATCTTACAGAGTTTGGTGGGGGGGGGCAGCGCTAGGTATCCTGCCTTCGGTTCAAGCTGTCACATCAGAGGCAATTCTCCTCAGCAAATAAGTCCATTTTCTCTAGAGACAGATCAACAGACAGGCAGGGAGGCAGCAGGGCATGCTGGTTATGATCCCACTAACCAACTGTACTCTTGTCTTCATTAGTTCTTCTTCTTGGAGATTCAGCAGCCGGCTAAGTCTTCAAACAATCCACTGCATGTTGACATCGAAATGCAAACACACACACACACACTGCTGACGTTAAAATATGTTGAGGAAAATGTGAAATAGAAGATTTTGATAGAAAAGCAGCAGAATTTATTGAGACAAAGCAAGGGATGAATATGCATGTTAAATCATGCAAAAAGGTACACTGACATAATATGTAGTATAATGTGTGTTATGTAGTGTAATGTTCGTCCTTTATAGACGATAATATTTCAAATGATCAGTGTGTTTAGAGTCGTAACATATCCATGAGTCAGTTGGTCTTCATCTGTAGCTGTACTGATATTTATTTTTGCCCAGTCATTCAGACTGACATTGAACTTGGCCTCCTCCTGCATGCTGCTGTCTGTGAGATATCCTTGCTGTTTTTGGTAGAAATGCTGTCATTGTCTCTTTGACATTCCAGCTGTCATTAGGGAGAAGAGTCTGGGCCTGATGGGGTTCATTTCACAATAATGACCCTCTCGCTATACATTACCGTGCTTATTGCATGGCTGCTTACTAAAGAAATCAATCATTTCACATAAAATATCATTGTCATTGTATTGATTCCGCAAAAAAAAGTCTGTTAGAGTACGTTTGGAACTGCGTCCTCAGTACAGTAAACTCTGAACAGATGAATAAAATGACCGCAGCACCTGATTGAGGTTTTCTGCTCTGTCACTGTCAAAGTCTGTTGACATTTTCTTTTCTATTAACCAGTCTTTAAACACTGCCAGAGCCCATACCGTGTTCTGTGTCGTATTTACTTCATGTCTGTCCATTTTTCTGTTGTCCAGCTCTGTGTCTTTTATCCTTTTTTTGCTTTTTCCGTGCTGTGTTCTTGTTCTCTTTTTCTTTTCTCCACTGGGGACAGACCAGCCATTAACCCTAAAGTTTATATTAAAATCAATATTAGAAAGAGTCACTGTAAGCTAACATTTTGTTGTTGTTGTTTTTGCCACCATTTTTCAATTTACCAGACTTCTTTCTGGGGATTGATGGCTGTGGTCCTCCAGAACAGCGTCCTTAGCAACCGTCTCTTTTACATGGCAACTGAAATACATAGCAACAGCGTGCTACAGAAAAATAACAGACCGTAGAATGTCGTGATTGACCAATCAGAATCCAACAAAGCTGTGTAATGAACGTCCTCATTATATATGTATTACAGCAGTGTCTTTTTTCCTGCTGTGCATCCCATGGAACCTTCCTCGTGGTGACTCACTGACCCCCTTGCTCAAAATCTGCACACTGTCCCTTTACATTACGCCTACGGCCCATTTCACTTTCACTCTGGTGAGCAAGGCAGGAACAGTGGCTCGGCTCACCCCCCACCCCAGCGCCTTTCCTCCGTATTCCCTCCCCATGGTTCAATGACTTCTGTCTCATTGAGGGATAGAGGAGCGTTTATGTTCCTGTTGCCACACCCACATAAGGGAATGATGAATGTTTCAGCCCGATGGGGGGGGGCGGTGAGGGGCTGGAGACGAGGTCAGGGGTTGGTTTCAGACAATAATGCATAAATCTCAGAAGGAAATAGATGTCCCCGAATCCCTAGCAAAAGCCGGAGTCCCCTTTTGGGTACAGTGATGCCACAGGCCAAAACTCATTCCCTCAAAACACATTCAGCCATTTCTGCAACGCTGTAGCTGGAGTGCATTTCACCCCGGTCTGTGTCTGGCAAACACAATGCATTCCATTTAGAAATCACATTTATTTTCCAGTTCTAAACTTTTTTTTTACGACGTGAAACCGGTGGTTGCAAAGTAAAGGTAAACTTGTGTGCTGCGCAGCTATAGGTGCTACCTTGGCCTCAGGATATTTTCTCATAACAGTCGTGATTGTTTACTGTGTTTTCTGAGGAATTTCCAGTATGTGCTGCAGTGGTTGACCTTCACAGAGAAAGCAACAGTTTGAAGTTTGTGCTGTCTGCCTCTGTGATCTGTCTGTGTCTTTGGTTTTCTGTGCTGTGTGGATGTGAGTCGTCCTGTAAACCACGTCTCAGACTGTGTTCACACCAGGGCCCGTCCGGCACGGGAATCAAATTGAAGCAATGGCAAACCACAGTCTAGACTGATTCTCATATCCTGCTCATGTTTCATGTGCTCCTAACTAAAATGAAGACCACAGGCAAAGTCCATCATGTTTACCCAAAGCACAAAGCACTATATCATTGATTGTTACTGGCCTGGTTATGTATGTTTTGCATCTGTAGTTTGTCTTGATTATGAAAGTGCTAATATTGTTTTAGAGAAGTGCTGTACACATACAGATATTATTACTTGATTCCCTTTGCAACAAACATGAATTATGGAACGCAAAATGGCGCTTGAAGCCGCTTGAGGTAATTTACATCAGCATTGAAAAAACAATAGACTTTGTAATAGCTTTCGAGTTTAGATCTATCTTTTCTCCTCAACATCTATCATCCATGCAATATTGGATTTCCAGCTCTCTGAGTTGAGCGCAGTGGCCCAGAGCGGCGGCGGCAGCAGCAGCAGCAGCCATCACCCACTTTACCACCTTATTTTTCTGACATTAAAGGCAATAAGATGAAGGCTAATAACGCTCAGGGCCATCCACTAGGTCACATAATGATTTTGATAGCAATAATTCAGTTTATGACTAATTTAGAAAGAGGGAAAGGGATTTTGATAGCAGGTGTTTTTGTCCCTTTCTTTCTGTTGAATTAAGTCTCTCTATCCACCATTAAACATCGTTGTATTGGTATTAAATTAACACAGTTTGTGTTTTTTTGTCTTGTTATACAGATTCATGTATCAAAGTGCTACAGTATCCAGCTATCCAATATTCACCATTCACGAGAATGAGTCAGAATGAGTCAGATAGCATTTGCCACTGTAATACAGTAAAGAGATTATTCTCAAAATGTTACTCTACCCCTGTGCTGTGCAAATTAGTCAGAGACCAAAGTACTCAGAGTGGAATAATCTTTTTCCCAAGACACTTTATAGGGTTTTTAAGCCATATGCAAGTAAATAACATTTACCCCTCTTGGACACCTCAACCCACCGGCCTTGCCTGGCAGACTGTAATGTACACACTCACTCTGACATCCATCACTTCCTGACTGTAGGGAGCTGAACCAACCGCCTCAGAGTGCGGTGGCATTTTTGGAGATCTATGAGGTATTTATGAGCAGCTTGAAAAGGGCATTTTGCAGATTTATGGATGACAAGGCTAAATGATCTATGGAAAACAGGGAGGGAGAAAAAGAGTCGTTGATGTTGATTGGAAATAGTGTTTTTGGCAGTGTGTGTGCGTGTGTTTTTTTGCATGTGGGAGGGGCGTGTCCATCCCTCCCAATCCCACAATATCAGGGGCCGTCCACAGTGCGATTTGACAGGGACATGAGGAGGTGGAGGGGGGGGGGGGGGGATATAAATGAATAAATAAAAAGGTCACGTCAAGCCATTTTCATAAAAGCTCATTAACTTTTATTTGCTGCAAGATATGTCTGTGTAATTAGAATAACAGAGATTGAGCTAATGAAATTTCAATAAACAGTGGTGGAGTGGAACCAAAAAATAATAACGCAGAGCGCACGCATGTCTGAGACTTAACGGCACATTATTGGCAGGTGACCTTTCAAGGAGAGGAGGTAGATCCCAGGTGTGTTTGGCAAAGTGTGGGTTTAGTTTGAGCAGGTGTGCAATCTTTGTGGTCACTAAGTGTTTGAGCACACAGGATTTTGGTTTTGTGTGTGTGTGTGCGACAGAGTGATGCAGCAACAGAGCTGTTTTTTTATTGCTGCTCCGACCTTTATTTACTGGCCCCATTGTCTGCTGGCGAAGAAGTAGAACAATATATGGCAAGTAATCGAAATGGCTTTCGCCACACATTGTTCAATAAAAACGAGCCATCAGAAGCTCACACTTGTCATTTATTAGCAGTTTTTAATAGTGAGGGTGGCTCACAGAATACCATTTCCTCTGTGTCACGCTAACGAAGGCCATGGGAACGAAGGTTTCTGCTGCAGCAAAAAAAAAACACAAGTTGAACTGCTTTCGCTAATTAGCACAATTTCAACCTGAGAAGAAGGAAGTCATTAGTGAAATGTGCTGGGCGCAGTGTTGAGGAGAAGCTGCACACACGATCGGATTTGCGGTGGAGATGATTGGACACCAGCACTCTGCTCGCATATATTATTGACAGCGGGCAAGTATAGGTTTCACTGCGTGTCATTAGCAAGAGCAAGCCATAAATGATGAATGATACCTGATGTTACAAAAGGCGTGAACGGGTAAAGCTCTCTGTGAAACAGTAATCAATGCTCAGTCAGTCGAATCACCTCATTGGTCCGATACCTGCCTCCGTGATGCTGAGACATGGAAATTAAAAGCGTGTGTGTTATCCATGCATTTGTGAAAGAAAATAAGAATTATTATATAAGGGATTTGCTCCAAAGTCGCACCAACACCAGCAATGTGTTGTTCCAACACGTCACCTTTCTCCCCTGCGTGATACCTGGCTCGGTTCCATAGATATGAGGGAGATTTGTCAGCCGCCCTGTTTGTTCACCGTGTGCGCTGATAGCCTGGCAGGCTGTTTGTTTGTTTATTCCCTGTCTAGGTCAAAGCAGATGCCCTCGCTCTTCTTTCCTGCCTTTCCACTCTCTCACTGAGCCTCTGAGTCCGAGTCTCTGAACTCATACAGACTGCGCTGACCTTTTCTCAAAACTATATGTGCTGTAAGGTAATGTCACAACATCCAATTCTCAGATCCAACGCACGTTGGCTGAAGAAGCTGAGGTTTGTCTCGGGCGGTGGGTGAACAAGCAGCGGAATCTGGTCTAGTTTCTGTGAGGGATGCACAATATGCATTTTCATTTCTCATGACCGATAAGATAACCGATAAAGTTTTTGTATTTAAAAAAAAAAAAGTTGTCTGTAGTTTGTGCACACCTGAGGGAAGAAAGGCCACAATGTAGTGAGCAAAAATAAATGATTTAATATTCCATAGCTGTGACATAACCAAATCTAATAACAAAAACAAACAACAGTTCTGACTCTTCAAATTATATTTTAATGTTTTTATAGTAAAGTACATCACAAAGCTTCACAAACGTACTTTGGCTTTTATTTAGCATTTTGCCTCAGAATTCAAATGAAATACTTTGACATAATCTGTCAGATCAGACATGTAAATGTATACTCTGATACAGTAGGTGCGTACCGCCACCTACTGTATCAGAGTGTGTAGATGCTGCGCTTGTTGACCCCCGCTGTCCGCCGGAGGGGCCGTGGTTTACTTGATCCTGTTTAAATCTAAAATAAGAACCATAATAGCTAGAGACTTCATTTTTTCCCTGCAGAAAGCCAAGGCTTCTGTCTTTCACCTTAGCATGTTGTACGCTGTTGATGACATCATCTCATCACGTGACGTGCGGTCCAAAACCACTTGACAAATTGTTGCAAACATCTTAGCACGCATATCTCAAAACCCCCCAAAAATGACCTGTAGTTCAAATAACTTATAATGTTAAAAGATATTTTGTTAATGTTTCTATATTCAGAAATCTTTTGGGTCAATATGTTTTGTGTGTTTATTTAGTGAAATTTGATGAAAAAAACATGTCAGATTTTTGTAATTCTTTTTATTTATGACACAATGTCAATACTTTAATCAATTATTATGATTTATTGACTTATATAACCTTTTAACTGAAGTTGTACAAATTTTAGGGATATGATGCATTTGAAGACACTCCAAGAAATGACATCATAATAAGGAAAAATATCAATGTAGGAACATTTCTAGTTCAAAGTCAATGAAAACAATTTGGCTTCGTATTAATGGCTGATAATATATCGGCTATAATTGTATTATCGGTATAATACATAATAATATAAATTTCCCATTATCGGCCAGTAGTGGAACATTTTTATATATGTTGTGTATCATGTAGTTTCACCATGCTCCATACAGTTGTATTGCAGAATATATGCATTATATTATATTACAATAAATTACATACATAAGCTATCATATGGATAAGGAATATTTGGGACAGTCTTGCAGACAGGCGAGAGACAGAGATTATCCCCTTGATATTTCATTAACATGTTGGATCATGAGGATTTAAATCCTGCACATGAAAACCTTACAGTCTGATTTTTTTTCCTGCTGTATTCAGAACTGTTCACTTGACCTGCATCATCTGAAGGTTGAATGTGATGCATCACTACAAAGTACACAACCTTGACTCGTTGTCAATAACTTGTTGTCGACATCACTCCACTCATCTGGAACGTTTCAATGAGCTCGAGTGGTTTTCTGTCTCTTGGATGCATTCAGGTACATTATGAGCCGCACAGGTCATCAATGTAATAATGTGTTGGAAATGAAGCTTACTGACAGCGAAGATTGTTTCAAAAGCACGTTTAAGTATAAGCTGCAGTACATTCATGGCATTACTGCAAACCTAATACATTTTTATGCACTGCAGTATGAATGCACTGATCCGATACTCTGATACTCTGATACTGACTGGATCGGATATCTGAAGGGAAAGAAAGTAAAATCCGATCCGATCCATACGCCTGCCAGCAATTCACGATATTACATTAAAGATAGATTCTCCACAATAACGTCGTTCAGTTCATTTTTCGGAAATGAGCACCAAAGCATAATTCATAAAGATCTACACCATATAAACACAATTGTCTGCAGAAAAAGATTCACTCGTGAAGTCTGAATGTCCGTTCATTCTTCCATTATTTACATTCCTTTAGTCCGTGAGGGTCCGATAATCATTCATTCATTCATTCATTCATTTTTCGTTAGCTTGATGCCTACACAATTAAAGTGTTGCCAGGTTTTTCTGTGACAGGGCTCCATTTAGTCATATTTTGCGACTGTTTTTGGAGACAGTGCGCATTAGTGCGACTTGCAAATACGCCCTTGTTTTCTTTTTAAATCCAGGGTTTTCCCAGCCATTATAACATACATTAGTGTTTTTTCCACAGCACCGAATGAAAAGAGAGCCAACAACTTAATATTTAGATGGATTCCTCCTCTCTAAACTGTTTCTCCGCTCTGCGGACTCCGAGGCCGACGTGTGTCCGGCAGCGTTACGTTAAGAGTTTAACATGTTGCACATAATTCCTACAAATCATCGTCAGCTTCCCGCTTTGCCGTTTCTCCTCGATTCTTCCTGCTGTAACTTGTGCGCATCGCTGACCATCAGACACACACACACAGAGACACACGTGCACACACAGTCCTGCATTTATGCAGTTATGTTATGAAGATCATCGCTTTTCATAGGTTTTTCATATAGCTTCATAGGAGGAGACGGAGACGCTGATAATTAACAGTGGCGATCCTAGACTCTGGGGTCCCCCTTTTTTTTTTCTAACTTGTTTTTTGCTGGTCTTTGAGGTAGGCTACTTTGAGTGTTTGAGTAACTTTAATGCTAATTCCTGTTATTCTAAATACTCATATAAGCTCACACTGCTGGAAACGGGAATAGTTCAATAAACGGAGACACGTGTGTGTGTGTGTGTGTGTGTGTGTGTGTGTGTGTGTGTGCGTGCCACCGCCGTGCGCTCTGAGTGGGACGGCACTGATGAAATATTGAATTTGATTTGAGATTTAAGCTTGCTTATACATCTTATACAATTGAAATGTGCTTATGGAAATAGTTATGGCTCACTAGCACAAATAACACCGCTGGCTTGAATGTTTCTGATAAAGCGGATCATTTAATTTCAACAATCTGTCTTCTCCACCTCACCGCCTGCGTTGCCAATTTCCCCTCGTCTCCAAAAGGTTTGCACGCAGTTTCCATACAGGTGCGCGTATTCTCCCATCAAGTTTGTTTTTTTATAAATCACAGCTTTTGCTACGACATACATCTTTAAAACAGCTGAAATCTCATGCGGATGGAGGAATCCTGACAGAGTGCAGTGAAACATAACTGAACCCAACACCAGCCACACATTGAGGTAATGTAGGTCAACACACACTCACATACACACATGTATGGTACATACAGAGCGTATTGATTTACTGTCACACACCTTGAGGGCAGAAGGGTGGTGGGATGCTCCAGGCTACCAACTGTTTCCAAAAAACTTCACATATTACCTGCACTGTTTATTTTCCGTGTACGTGTTTGCTCAAAGACAGCAGCCTTTTCGGAACAGCGGTGACTTAGACACACATTGGCACCTGGCAAGACGCTTGACTTGGTGTTGAAACTGTGAAGCAATCGTTTTGACAATTTTATTTATTTATATTTTAGGGTGGGTTCAAACTCAGTGAGCTGGTACTTTTTTTTTTTCTGCACTCTCTACACTTTTTTCTCTCTAACTGACACAGACACAGCTCTTAAAGATGACGGTACCTGAAAGCTCAGCATTTCATTTTCACACTTTTGCCAACATCTTTCATGTCTCCTTTCTTTGGAGGAGAATAAAAATACTGGACGTACAGAGCTGTTAATCATGACCACTTCCATTCCCCGTGTTTGACCTTTCAGCAGCAGCTCGTGTAGTTTGACGGCTGGAAGGTTGGTTTATTCATGTATAATGGACTCAGATGTGCTTTAAGTGTAACATCAAAGGGACTCATGTAAATGTAAGTTAGTAAATTAATTTAAATGTAAATTAATTTGACCCCTGCAGCAGGTAAATAACCCCAGGTTTGACCGAGAGGTGGGCCTCAACAACCACAGAAAAACGGCCCCATGTAGTATGTTATTCTAAACTTCATCATACCAGGAAATACATGGTACTATATGTATTTGGTTAAAAAAAAAATAAAAAAAAGGATGCAATGCATATAATATGTATTAAACAAGTGCTTCATTGCATAGTCGAGTTTTCCCTTTTTAAATGCAAAAAACGTATCAATATTAGGGTGTCACAATTTAAATTCTAAATTGAAAATTAACTTTGAGTTTCGATCATTGAAAAGCAGGATCAGGAGTCTTTTTCTTTTACAGTTTGTTCCTAATTGACTGTTGAAATCAGTTGTTATTATTAGATTTTAAATAAATTATTTAAATGTGAAGAAGAATTTGAAAATGTAAATGTCGGGGCATAAAACCAACGACCTGTTGACCTGTATGAATCAAGGCTCCGCAGTCTAATGGAATCGTGGATTTGGACACCCGTCATCAATAAACCACTGATGTGCCGGCAGGCAGCTCAGTTAAATTCAGTATCATCCCAGAGATGCCTTCAGTGTGACTTCAGGTTGCAGGATATTTTCATCATGCACCAATTTTGCTTTTGTGCTATTTTTAAAGAAAAGAAGACAAAAAAAAAACCAATACAATAACTTTCCAGGAAACCTATGAAACTTTCTGACTTGCAATACAGAGTCTGTACTCTGTCTGAGTCGAGTCTATCTTTGTACATGTGCATTGATGCAGCCTTCAGAGAGCCACGCTGTGACCAGATGGTCAACACCCATAAACCTGCACGGCAAGAATAGGACATAGAAATGTATCTGATGGATGAATAAATTAATGCATGGTGCCAATGGATTTCATGGGAAAGAAAAATGTCAGATTACTCCAGTGACTTGAACATAGGCTTTCCACTTTGTTCTTTATGCTGTATCAAAGGCTTGCAGGTGACTGTCGGTCATACTGGAGGCCTTTCGCAAAGCACTGTGCATATTTATTATTTATTTCTTCTTGCTTTGTTTGCTGGCAGGTGTAGAGGACAGAGGAAAACGATAGGAGTTCTCTACAGCATATTGTTGTGCACATAACAACTCATCTTTCAAATCTGCAGAGAAACAAATCAATACTCTTGCGTTGATACAGAAAGCAAAAAGCAAAGCAAGAGTTCCCGCTCACCTGCGTTCAAAAAGGTTTCGCTCTTTCTTTAGCTTTTGCAAACAAAGAATATTCCCCCTCCTTCTGTCTGCTTTGTATTTAATTCTTGCTCTGTATACTTTTCTATTTTAGAATCCCTTCGTGCATGTAATCCAGGGGCCTCGGGGGCCACAGCGGGCAGTTCCAGACAAAGTCACATTAGCTTCTCTTGACCTCACAGCTGTAATCGGCTCTGGGTGGGGGGG
>JAOVVB010027506.1:0-15771 GCA_028570985.1 Heterobranchus longifilis
TATGAGAGCTGCATAGTTTAGAGAATATATACAGGGAATATTGACAGGAATGTGCAATATATGAATGTGCTATTAACAGATAAAAGTAGAATTACAAAATAAAAAATAAGATTGCATTAATGTAATGCATCGTGCAATGAGCTGAGAATTCCAGAAACAAACAACGATAACAGCCTCTGAGATCTGTTCTCAAGGTGAATGATTGTAAAGATCTACAAAGAATATTTTTACGTTTTCGTGTTAGTGTTCCACCGAAACGGGTTTCCTCCCAGCGTTGTTTTGCAGAAGCAGCGTTGCTGTCCCCAGGATGACTGTGATTGCTTTAAGGAAATGCAAACAGACCAGAGAGGTTTTTTTCCCCCTATCCCAAGAATGAAAGCACACTGGATCCAGATCTGACTCCAACGCTGTGGAGATAGGTCTGGCTACACGAGACTAAGGCTCATTATGCTCCCTTTATGTACTAAAATAGATACGTTCATTTCAAACGATGTCACCGTCACTGTCCACATACATACTTCCATGCATCCTTTTCATTGGCAGTAGATGTTCAGCAGGACGTCCACCAGAGGGCAAAAGAGAGTCAAAACGTTTCTGACAACAACAAACAGGACAGTGGAGGAAGTCGTAATAATGTATCTTTTAAGAAAGAGACAGAAGAGGAGGCAGTGTTGTAGACAGCGGTGGTCTGTGAGTCCATTTAGGCCATGTCCACACGGAGACGGAACCCATCTATTTCTTTTTCGTTTTAAAAAAGCTTTCCATAAACACGAAATCGTCTCAAGAAATGTGTGTGTCCACACAAAACCACTGAAAACGCTGTAGTATATATGCCAGGCCTGTAAGTGGCGCTGTAACGCTGCCACAGAAATACACCAAAAACAGAGAATAAGACACAGAGAATGCACATAAAACTCGTGCGATGTGAACAAACACACAAAGAAGAAGATGGCGGAGAATATTAATCGAGCTAGAAAGGAGACATTTGTGTGGACTGACGACGAGGTAGAACTTCTGCTTCGGGCCACACTTGACTACAAGACGATCGAACTGCAGGAGAACGTTGACTGGGAGTCCTGCCAGTCCAAATATAGAGATACAATGGACGCATTTCAGGCGCAGTATCTGAGGCACCCGACAGGGATTTCCCTCACGACGTTAACGTCATAACAAAAGCGCAGGTCACCGCCAAGGTAAAGAACATCCGAGGCTCCCAAAACGCTGGTTCCGTGTGGACGAAACATCCATATGATAAAAAAAAACTCAGTAATTTTTCCGTTTTTTCAACACTAACTGGCAACTTGATCACTGACGGCACAGAGGGACCACATGATACCAACGTTGTTATACTATTGTTAAAATCGAGAACCAAACGTCAGTTAACTTACACAAAAGCAATACTTTTATTCTGCAGTTTCCTAAAAGTTATGTGGATGTGTTTTTATTGTATCAATAACACCTTTAACTGGAAGATTTGGTGGGTAGTTTCCTCTGGATCCACATTTCTCGCTGACCTTTTGATATCACATTTAATTTCTACCTCAGGGAAAAGTCAAACACCTTCACACTCTGCGCCTGCTAGTTGGCTCTCCTTCCACTGGATGCGGTGATATTCACACAAGCTGTTTATATTGTGATGTGTGGTTTTCAGGTATAGATCACCATGTTAATGTATGAAAAGTGGCAGCGGGTGCACCGTACTGACAAGGATCAAATAAACAAGAACACCGGCACTCACTGATAAGTATCAGGATACAGCCTGCCAAAATCAACAATAAATACATAAATAAATAAATGACCTGATTAATATGCCATTAAATGTACCAAAAATAATATTAAATATAAATGTAACAATTTTAATTTCCTTCTTTATTTATATTTGTATTAATTATATAATTACCTTTTTTATTTATTTACCTTTGTATGTATTAATTCCCTGTTTTATTTACGTTCTTATTTAATTGTCCTATTTAATTTATTTATTTTCTCTATTATTGTTTCCCCTCTTTGTTTCCCCAAATGTATTTACTTCTTTATTATTTTCTTTCTACATTTCTTTCTGCATTTCTTCCTCGTTATGCAAATGAGGGGGGCGTGTGTCAAGCAGTTAACTTTTGCATTGCTCCAAAACACTGATCTGCATTTGCATAATTAAGAAGAAATGCATAAAGAAATGTTTCTTTTTGGGGTTTTTTAAATGGAGATTTGGTGAAATAAATAGGGGAACAATGCACAGGGAAAATAATACAGAAAATAAATTAATTCATAAAAAATATATTAAATAGGAAAGTAAATAAACAGGGGAATTAAGACAAAGGTAAATAAATACACAATGAAGGTGAGGTGGGCAGTAGTGCAGAGGCCCTGCTGTGGTGGGGAGGTGGCTGGATTCAGCCCGTTTTTTTTTTTTTTGTGCTCCGGTGAAAAACGCAAGTTGACACATTACTCCGACGTTTCTGAGCCCCTAAAACGGAGACGTTTGGAAACGCTGCGAAGCTCGTTTAGTTTGTAAACTCCAGAGTTTCGTTGTAGTGTGGACGGGCAAATACAGAGACCTTCAGAAACAATGACACCCACGTCAGTCAGTCTCATCAGTTAGTTAGGTCTACACACCTTTTGTGATTTCATCCTTCTTGTGTGGGTGCTTTTCTGTTGCCATGGCGTCCTCCGCTGATAGATAATACTCCAAGTATCGCTCTAATATGTCGCTTTATTTGATTTGCAGCAACTCTCAATCTCTGTTTTCTGCCTCTTACCTTCAGTAACAGTTTCACATCGTCGTCGCTCCAAACAAAGAAATCTCTGATCTTACTTTTCACCACTGCTGTTCTTCCTAAGTAGTATTTTCTGTTGTTGTTGTTGTTGTTGTTGTTGTTATTATTATTTCTTATTAGGGCTGCACGATATGAAGAAAATCTGTGATATTCGATGATGGTGTTGAAAAACACAATAACTAATTATTTGCGATAAATAAACAGATAATAAAGTGTACTCAGTTCTGCCTTTCTGCTCTTTCAGTATTCTGCTAAAATACAACACACTGCTTGTTGAATACAAAAAAGAAAGTTATTAATTATTTCCAACATTCTTTTATTGAACTGAACACAAAAGGCAATATAAAAAAAAGAATGATATTTACAATTTAAAGTGCAGTTTTAATACTTTCTTTTAACTAACTCAAAAAAATCGCAGTCTTTCGCGATGTGTTTATTGTGCAAGTTGATATTGTGATGATGATAAAAAACACGATATTGTGCAACCCTAGTTCTTATAATACATCCATGAATGAATCTGCTTCCTGTTTTCCACCGGTACGTGCGTGCTCAGTGTACGTAACGAGTCATGTGAGCTGCATCTTCAGACGTTTTAATGTGGACAGAGATGAGTTTTGATACGCTGCTAAAATGCTTTAAAACGCTGGTTTAAAATGAAAAGGTGGTAATGTAGATGTGGCCTGAGACCCTGCCAGACAGAAGCAGTCGTCTGCAGAGAACTGCTGTTTCTCAGAGTACAGCCCTTTAGTTTCTCTCACTGCCTTGTTAAAACTGTATTTTGACTCTTTCATTTTTAATTTCATGCTATCACTGGATAGCGGAGGCTGTGCTCATTTGGGGGTTTATAAAACACTTGGTGGTACCATAAAAATCACCGGTGTCCGCGCCCCGTTTGAAAATAAAAGTCAATGCTGTTATTTTTATGTGAGATCCTATGTCACGACGTAACTGCGTCCAGTATTTGTTGTTGTGTTTTTGTGTGTGACAGCTTTATTTATAACACGGAAGTAGAGATTTTAATGCAATCCCAGTGTTTTTTTACAAACCATACCAAGTCATTTTGTTGCTTAAATCATCCCGTTTCACAACGTTAATCACATGTTTAAAACTGCGACCGCCACGTGTTTAAATCAGGCGGAGCAGCTGTTTCATCCCGTTAAATACGCCGGCGGTCATATTTCGTATGCTGTCATACGAACCCAGTCATGAGACTGCGTTGATCCTTGACCGTCAGCTATATTCATTAAAGCAGTACCTTAGATAATCTGCATTAACAGAAGCCAGTTAGCATCTGACTCGAGCTGTATCAAACGTTTATCAGTTCTGCTACATGTTCATATCCACGGCAGTTGTTTCCATGAGGCAGATCATTTTACTACATCTTACATGTACTTGTACTTCTACATCACATTTCACAGATTCGGTCTTCGAGTATTTAAGGACTTTGGTCAGCTTAAATACTACAGTATATTTAAGTCCATGGTATGGTAGCATGTCCTACAGGAAAACACTGAAAAGCACAAAAGGAAAAGAATACAGTTTGTTGGTTAATAATTATCTTTCCAAACACCCACACAGCCTGAGTATGGCCATTACTAAAGGATTCCTGTTTGAGGGGGGTATTTTATGTTGCATCTGCAAGGCTGCTAATTAAAATCCATACCCCTAATGAGTTTTTAGCACCCCTATTGGTTAACATGATTACCTAAGATAAGAGCTGTAAATTTAGGTCCTTTTAATTAAGTGTAAGATTTACAACCGTTTTTACTGAAGAGGCTCTAAATGGACTCCTTCTGTACTTCCCACGGCCACGCAGGCTCATCCTCTGAAATCACATTTACTAATTCTACTCCATGCTTTGTATTGGGTTGGTGTGAGGACGCGGTGATGCAAATGTT
Source organism: Heterobranchus longifilis (assembly GCA_028570985.1). Lineage (NCBI taxonomy): Eukaryota > Metazoa > Chordata > Actinopteri > Siluriformes > Clariidae > Heterobranchus > Heterobranchus longifilis. The sequence goes on from JAOVVB010027506.1 coordinate 4,673, forward strand.
TCTTCCAAGTGAAGGTTACTTTGGTTTTTTTTTAGGTTTAATTTTAATTACCGAAAGTCTCCATGATTTTCTGTGTTAATTGATATTTTTCCACAGCACTTCCCACAGGTCACTGGACAACACTGGCTACTTTGACTTTCAGCACATTGGTCTTTTTATTTTTAGCCACATTAACTCTGCTGTGCAAAGGCAAAAGACCTTAACTTCATTTTTGTCATTTTTTGACCAATAAAGATCTGCTCTATCATGTGGATAAATATCCTGTCTCCGGTTTTGTTTTGTTTTTGCTGAAATAGTGGGTTGTCAAACATCATATATTATACAGACTGAATAAAGAGGGACGGTTTTAATTTAAATTAATACAAATATTAGTTTCCTAATGATGTGAGTTGGTACTATACCATCAAAAGACAAAGTAAAGTTAAAAAAAAAAAAAAAAAAAAAGATTTATTCTTATTATATTAAGTGGATAGTTTCTTAATATATCACTAGATTATATAGGTCATAATTATTAGAATACAGTATATTACTGTAATCAACAGATCAAATGGAAGTTAAGGCCTTTTGCCGGCATAACCCCTTATTACTTTACAAACAATGCAAAGGCAGAGTACCTTAACTTCTGAATAAGGGTCAGAGGTCAAGTTAGATATCTCATGTTTTTCTTTCAGAAACCAAAACAACTTTAAAGTCATTTTTCTCAGTGAGTTAAGCCTTTGTAGGCAGAGCTGTCTCCAGGTATTACATGGTGAAATCTGATACAGACATCCCTAAAGATGTTGCTGATCCTCTGACTTTGCTTCTAGCGCCACCATGAGGTTGATATTTTTGGTTTTGAGTGAAATGTCTTGTTGACTATTGGATATAATGCTGTGAAATTTGCTACATACAATATGTTGAGGGTCCCAAGAGTATGAATTCTTCATGATTAGAATCAGAATCAGAATAAGAATACATTTATTGGCAAGTATTTTTACATACAAGGAATTTGTCTTGGTGATATGGTGCATAACAAGAACACAAAAACACAGAAGTATATATAAACAAATAAATAAAAACAGTAGGTATATGTTATCAGTACGTTCTTTGTGAAAGCATAAATATAAACCTGGTTTATCACTAAATACCCACAAACCTGACATCTCAGCCTCAGCTGGAGGCTACTTTGTGTTTATTGCTAATTAGCAAATGTTAGCATGTTAACAGGTTAAACCCAATCCTGCAGGAAGAGTGCCGGGCTTTGAAGCCAGTTTGACATAGTGGCCAAACAGTGGTATTACACCTACTGGGTCCTTCATGTGTCACAGATTTGACTCTAAATGGGACCATAATTTACTAAACGAACATCATGCTGTATTGGAGAAGACTTGAAACAAGAGACTGAGATATACATAAACTCATTAGGAAGACGTTTACTGAAGTAATAAATCAAGTGAGGAGTTTCTCATTGTATACAGCTGTCAGCTGCTGAACGTTTGACAGAATGCAGGTTTAAAGCACTTCTGCACTTTTCAGCACCGGAAGCTACGTCCATCTTTTTTATATAGTCTATGGTTCAGCCATATTTACCATGTTTTTTTGTGCAACAGCACATTTTCCCAGGAAAAACCTCCCTGACGGCAGTTAACGAGCACCAAATCTAAAAGCCTTCATGAACTGGACACGCGTTGAATAATTTGGCGAGAGGGAGCAATAAAACACACATTTACATGAAAAATGCCATGGATTATTGCCTGAAACATTGGGAATTCCATACAGAAACCCCCCGATGTTGTCCCGTTTTCTGTGTGATTAAACGGCAGTGCACATAGAGTATTAAATTGTACCGTAGCACAGACAACAGCAGCCCCTCACTGCCACTCTGGCCCTGGAGGTGACGTTGCCTTGGCCCCTTTGTCTGGGCTGCAGGGTAATTGCTTTTCTGCGCAGAGGTTATTCATGTTTTGCGATTAGATCATCCAACCTAGAGCAAGGGAAGCCACATTTGTGGCAAGGTTGGGTTGTTTTAATGCTTTGCCTCTGAGCTGATTGTTTCAGCGAGGCAGCCGATGATACTGGCATATTCTGTATTCTGTCTGTCCCACCGCGAAGAAAACTGACTGCTTTTTATTAAAACTCATTTCCCATCAGAGGCACCTTTCCCCAGTCTATTTATTTCCACCTATGAAGCCCATTAATTTTTTTTTCTTTGACCCTTTTGGCTTTTAAAAACACAGCTGAGTCCTCTGTGTCTGTTCTAATGGGATTTTTCAAATGATTTATTCGACTCTGATTCTCCTCAGCGCAGGCTTTAATTGGTTTCTGAAAAAAAATGGCAAGTATATCTTGCATTGTGTCATCACAAACTGTGTGACATTGAGATGAACACTTAGCATTAGTTTTCCTGAATTTTAATGAGGTGGCTGTTTTCTAAATAGTTGTGCTTTATTGGCATCTGCAGACTCATTTGCAAAAAAAAACGGCCCAAATTTCATGACCTCTAATGCCACTATTCCATCATATACAGTTATCTTAATTGTTGCATATTTTAATGAATATGCCTGCCAGATTGTAAACATGTAGTAAAGGAGAGTGTGTTGATTTCCACTACACTCTGGCTTCCTTTTGGGCGGCGTCTTTCCTCCCTTTTCTGATATCCTCCACATCTATGTGCAGTAAACACATATGATTTAACTCACCGACACACAAAGCAGAGAAAATTACTCACTGACACGATAACAACACATGTAAACCCTGGATAACATGTCTGATGTGGGAAACATATGTATAGTATCTTATTGCAGGAAGTTCCATTACATATTTTATAAAAAAAAAAAATATATATATATATAATTTGGGGCAATTTGTTTGCTATTTGGTCGACAAAAAGAATACAGTTATAGAACATTTTAAAGTGTAAAATGACGGTGAGGCTGATGCATCCTAACACCCAATTACATGACGGTGTCACATATTGTGTTACAATTACGTGGTGCCACCACGGTTCAAAGTGTGTGTTGCCAACACAGTAAAAAAACATCTATATTTCCGTGAGTTTCGTTTAGGTTTAGGTACAGAAATCATGTCGGTAGATTCAGTGGTGTGTCCAGATGTTTGTGACAGGGGTGGCCCTACTGGGGCACTGACCACCAGATGCAAATTAATTAATTTGCGTGAATGAATCACATATAAAGTCAATGTAAAGACTAGATGGGAGTTCCGGTTGGCAATGACGCGAATTGCGCGGTGTAATGAAGTGAATGGTGTGAATTCGCTCATTCGCATGAGTTGAAAAATCTGAACTTCTGCAGCGAGCGACGGCAGTAATCGTGCGAATGAAGCGAGTCAAAACAGAAGACTCCAGCGTCCAAACTCACGTGAATTAAGCGAATAGATTACTTTATTTGCATCTCGTCTAAACACATTATGCAGGGGTGGCATGAAATACGTATATTGTATATACTCTGTATATGTGGTGCACCCCCCACATTTTAGTTTTAAACATCTATTGTACTGCTCTCTGTGTCTCTGTGTGATGCAGTGGCCACTGTGTGCACAACGGGCATCTTGTGTGAGTGTGTGGCTGTGATGAGTCTGTGACTGAGATCGCTGTAAAACCATCATCTGTGTTGATTAAATTTGACCGGCAAAAATTAGACTGATCAGCTGAAAATCAGCTGTTTTTGACCGGCGGCCGATGAATCGGTGCATCTCTACTGAAAACATTTAAAGTGAGAAATAGGCAAAGTAGTGACGGCATCTTGATTCATATTTGATCAGCCTTACCTACTTTGACAGTATGGATCTGAGTTTTGTAAGCAAGAGTGGCCAGACCCTTCATGGCGTTTTTAGGAAATGACACACGAGCTTGCAGCAGATACAGCTGGTTCTCAGGCTGCTGCTTTACAGTCTAACTTCACAGAACGATGCTGTCATCACCTCAGTGAGATGCAACGCCTCTGTATCCAGGTATAAATACAAATCATTCTGAAAAGAAAGACTAATCATTTATTCCTCAGCTAAATAAATGACTTGTTTATTATTACTCCAGCATCAACTTACTGCACGATGCTGCAGCAGACAAAGTGTGTGCTCTCTGAATACTGACACTGATCTTTCACTGACATCTCACTTCATCCTGGCATGTATTTGTCTGACATTTTGCACTGCGTCTTTTACAGATCCTGCATATAGCCTCTTTTGATTTTCTCCTCACCCCGGGGTCACAAATGATCAGATTCTCTTGCTGACATTTGGCGTGGTCAGAGTGATACCTGACCTTTCTACCAGCTGCTCCCTCCTGGCTTTCAACCGTTGCCCGGCCTCGCTACACCAGCAGCAGTAAGAATTGAACTCTTAAATATTCTGCACCTAGTTGACAGCGCCAAGATTTTACTAGACTTATAAAACATGCAGGGCTGTGAAATTGATTGTCTCATTTGACCGGGAAAGCAAATGGTGTATGGAAAGTACACCTGGATACAGGGAGGTGTCGATGAATTATTGATTGGGAGAGCTGTTTGATGTTCTGCTTTGGGGAACTACAGCTCGTCATGTTTGCCAGTTAAAGGCATTCATGACCTGCTCAGATGTTGATTCAAAAACAGTCTCGATTTGTTTTTGCATGGAGCTTTCCAGCAAACACTTGGACATTGATGTTTTCTTCCTAATGGAGGGAAATGACTGCATGGTACGACTCTACTCGACTCGCTCTTTTTTGGTTTTCCATTGGCGTGAGATCCCACCTGCAACTAATTCTTGGCTCTATCTCCATGCTGGAGAAAAAGTCGATTTATTGTATTAGTCCGACTAAAATGGACTTTTAAAATACATGTAAACAACTGAAAGTCGTATTTGTGGAAGTGGGACTAACACACCTATAATGCGGCTGGGGGTCGATAACTTTAATTTACTCCGGCATGTAAACGTTCAGCCGGCCTCAAACTGGCCTGAGCGTTCTGTGCATGCGCCGTAGTTCCCGTGGAGCTCTTTCACCCGGAAGTTGAAAGCGTACACTCAAAGCATAGCAGACGTCGTGTAGTTGAAACACTCTAGGAGCTTACAGCGTTGTCTTCTGTCTTCAGACATCACCATCAGCAGCAGGGACAGCGAGCATCTCATTTGTGTCAACAGTACAGTGTGGAGTACGCAGGAAATGTACAGCACTGTAAAGTTATCCATGGTTTCGACGTTACTGCTTGTAACTTGTTTGGCGCTTGTTTGCTATGTGACACAATCGGTCAATCAGAAGAAGGTCCCGTAGCAACCAGCTGAGTCCAATTAAATGACATAATCGAGCTATAACCAGAGCTGGACTTCACTGTGCATGTAAACACACTCAGTCGAAATCAACTAAAAGAGAAGAACGAGGTCTGGCAGCAATCAGAGCCTCTCAGGACACTTTTCTTGTTTATCTAGTTAAAGTCAAATCATACTACATGTGAAACAAATAATGCATGTTTGGTATTACTGCAGATGAACGGACAGTTTGCAAATTGGCTACATAGCTAGCTTAGACCAGTGGTTCTCAAAGTGGGGTCCGGGGACCCCCAGGGGTCCTTGGAGGGGTTCCAGGGGGTCCCCAGCAAAAAGAGGAATGATTTATTTTCACTATAATTCCATCCATAAGTAACACATAAGTATGACTATTATGGTCATGGGATTCATACACATTCTGTATTAAAACATCTAAAAGCAAAAGTGAAAATAATAAATAAATACGCCTAAATAAACAAATAAATAAAATTAAAAATTAGTAAGTACATTTTATAATACATGAATAAATAAAAGAGAAAGTTTAAAAGGAAAGTAAATAAATAGGGAAATTAATATGAAAGTAAATAAAGAAGGACATGAAAACAAATATCTTTTTATATATATATATATAAATCAATCATTGCCTACATTTATTTTTAATATTATTTTTGGTACATTTAGTGGGATATTCATTTTATTTATTGAGATATTAATGAATTTAGTTTTTATTATTTTCATTATTATTTATATTATTATTTTTAAATGTATTTATTCATTTTAAATGTATTTATTTAATTATTATTTTCCCTTTGCACCCCCCCTATTTATTTCCCCCAACATATTTATTTCTGTATATTAATTTTTGATTTAGGCAGCTTCCGTCCTCCAGGGTCCCCGCTATATTCTCTGTCTTGTAAGAAGTCCTTGATTGAGAAACTCTGCCATAGAGTGTATAAAGAAGCTATGTATAAAACATATAGCCAATGGGGAAGTGCCTTAAACCTGCATTATTTCTAATGTCCAGCAGGGGGCGACTCCACTGGTTGCAAAAAGAAGCCCGGTTGTATAGAAGTCTATGAGAGAATGAGCCTACTTCTCACTTGATTTATTACCTCAGTAAACATTTTCCTGGTGAGTTTATGGTCTCAATCACTAGTTTCAAGTCTTATTCAATCCTGATTTTGTAAATTATGGTCCCATTCACAGTAAATACCATATTTCCTCAAATAGTGACCAGCAGCTTATATTTCCCTCAACTGCAGAGTGTACCAGCAGGCTTGTATTAGAAGGCACACCTTTATTTCTAATTTCCTCTGTTTTTTTGGACATTAACACTTTAGATGAGTAATCCAGAACAACAAGGTGTTGAAAATAACATGATTATTGTTGAATTTAATAAAATAAAAGCGATTGAAATATACATTATGCTTAGTTGGCAACAAATATGACAGCCACCAGGAGTTTATCCACCCTTGTTTTTTCTACAGGCCTATATTTGGGGCAGGCCTTTATTTGTTTGTGTCAACCAAGCCCCCGACCATTATTCGAGACCTGGCTTGTATTTGAGGAAATACGGTAGATGATAAAGCATAGTCTTAGCAATGCTAACCATGGCTCTGTCTACATTTAAATAGACATTAACTTGTTTTGGGGTTATGTCACCTAAAAATGTCTTGTTCAGCGTTCGGTTGCACCTTGCTGACCAAGCTAGCTAGCTAGTGCTAGCGTTAGCTTGTAACTTACAGTAAAGTGCCAATTTTCAACCGGCTCTGTGTCTCTCCACCAAGCAGCGCGAGCATCCAGAACTCCCCCCTCACCCGTCATTAAACTCAGAAAGAGTTGCGTTTCCTGAATCTCTACAATGGAGGTGGCGAGTTCAAAGTTATTATGACACATAGTCAGGATAAATTATGAGAATAAAGCTCTGCAGCATCTACACCTGCATGATTTTGTTTGAATGAAGGGGAAACTGGATTTTTACCATGCTACAGTAATATATTGTGATTTTCCGTGCTTGTTGCCCTGACATGCTATGTAAACCTGATATTTGGCTACCACCCACACATCGCTATCCATCAAACATTTGCTGGGTTGAAGCAGTATGATTGTTCACATGTGGACTGTTCCCAAGGTGATTTTCAATAGTAGAATGTGCCTGTAATGGTTAGGCTCAACACTAGCATGGAGATTACCACCACCCACTGCTGGCCGGCCTGAATGAAAAACCGGAGAGGGTGATTACTCATTGGCCCCACAGCACCACCAACAGCAACACCACCACATAGGCTATTCACCCACACGCCCACACACTCTAGCTGACCTTGGCCAAAGGTTTTGTCAATCAGACAGGGATCTCTTCCTACACTTGGTTGAACATTGACTTTCAGCTGGCAGGACACCTCTCTGGAGCAGCTGCTGCGCCTCCTCCAGGACAAATCTGCCTGCTGGCTCATAATAAAAGGGCCGCACAGATGTTGCTTTACCCTCACCTCAACCTTCACTACCACCGTCTTTCCACTTTGTGGCCAAGCAACTGGGGCCAAAATTTGCAGTATCAAAGAATTTACAGTATATATTGATAACATGCTTCCATCAGGTTGGATTCAATAAATGAGCTTCCTGGTTAAGTTATTTACCTCAATTGCAGGAAAAAAAAAACCTGGCCTTTATTTTAAACGTATATATTTGATAATATTAAGCCAGCTCTCACTGCTGGTTGTTGTTAATGCAAACTCTATACGTTATGTCTTCTTGAAATAGAATAGAAGCTTTATTGTCATTGTACAGGATACAACGAAATTAGGAGTGCTACTCTTGATCAGTGCATTAAGAAAACATTAATTCAACACAATAACGATAATTTGACATCAACAACGTAATTCATTTATCCATACAACACAAGTATACTAAAAAAAAGGCCTAGTGCCGGCTGCACTTGAATTGTGTTTATTGCATAGAATAAAAAGCTTGAGATGGCTTGTTGCACAGAAGTAATAAATCTTGATACATTCTTGAAAATTTACATTTCCAAAGCCCTAATTCCAACATAGAGCAGCAATGTGAGTCTGCATGACTGACTTTGATCGCTGTTAATCTATAGTCAATGAAACTCAACACTTCCTACAATTATTTTTCACATTAAAAGTCTTCCAGTGGTTCCAAGGGCATTACTGTTGATTGATTGCCATGCTACCTGACGACTTTCAGCAGCTTTAGCTGCAAAGTTAGAAAGTTTGTGACCAGGCCGCCATTTTTTTTCTTGTTTCAAAACAGACCAAGCGGCAACCTGCATGTGTCTCTCAGTGCATCGCTCTGATTGGTTGTAGGTCACGTTTCATTGCTCTGATTGGTTGTAGGTCAGGTTTCGTTGCTCTGACTGGTTGTAGGTCTATCCAGTTGTTTCCAGAGGGATTTTGGTCTGTACTGTTGATAACGATCCTTGGAAATCGAAAATGAACTGAGAGGTCCCAGACTAAATTGCAAATGTGAAATTAGTCTGGTGATGTCAGGCTAGAGGATACTGTGTAGTTGGCATAATCAGGGATATCCACCATGGCAGAATAGACTAAGAAAAAAGTGCCACCTAACAGCAAGACGATTGCTCACCACACTATTAGATAATCTTTTGACAAGTACAGTGCAACCCCACAGTAAGAAAAAAACAAAACAGGAAAGATGAAGACTAAAAAACACATTACAACAATAAGTACTCAGCAACAAAGACAGAGGCAGCATAAAAGCACAAGAAGCTCACAAATGATTACTCTCAAGTTAAGATAACGTTGTTGAAGAAAGAATGAACGTTCAAGCTCCTTTCTCAGTAATGTTTTGAATCCTGGATTTGGGCTCAACATCCACTGCAATCTTATCATTTTTTTCAACATGAGGCTGAGGCTGAGAGAGTCCTTATTGTGAAAGATAATGCATTGGTTTTGTATTTCAAGAGTAATGTTGGGGAATCTTCTTTGACTTACTGTAAATACAATCTTAAATCTTGAAACCAGCATTTAGTGGCTGATACAAAATGCAATTCAGAACACGAGGCTGCACGATGGGCCAGTGGTTAACACTGTCGCCTCACAGCAAAAAGAGTTGAGTTTTCCCCTGTAGTGCCGCCCCCATATAAAGGACAGCTGAGGTGGTTTGGCACGGGAAATATTTTGAAAGGGATGATGAAGGACCAGGTTGATAAGCAGTGCAAAAAAAAGTGGTCTTTATTATAAAAAAAGTTTGGCTACTGGGAAAGAAGTCTTTGACATTGACACAAGGTGCACACGCACATGCCAGAATCACTGTTTGACCCTGAATTTCAACTAAACTTGAAATAAACCCATCACAGTCCTTGGATTTTTAAAAAGGACTAACATTTTTCTTCTTTTGGCTGGGTTATTTAATTCTTTAGTGTTGAGGGTGATGAGGCACAACCCCCTGCTGCTACCGGAGTATGGAGACATAATAACCCTTCAATGCATGATAAAGTAGACAACTAGCCTTGAAATGAACTAAGAAACTGCTGTATACATTTGAACAAACAACAAAGAATAACAAATGCACTAAATTCATATGGTACCAACACCAGGTACTGCCAAAAAGCATAAAAGCTCAAACAATTTTGTCGCTACATTATAAGCCCAATTGTGAAGAGATAACCATTAAAGCCTCAGTTGCTCTGCACTCAAAATCAGAACAACCTTCACATAAGCCTGTAAAGAGCTGTGGTAAACACATATATAAGTCCACAACTACCTACAGAAGTGCATTCACTTGCTGAATGTAATTAAAATAACTAACTACTAAATGTATAAAAAAGTCTACATATGGGCCTCATTAACCAAAAACATGACTGGCTACCGGCAGTCCCACACACCTAAACTCTCTGACACAGTGAATTCCTATTTTCCCTCTATAACATACATGTGAATTTAGTCATCTCCCAACATCCCTTGGGAATAATGATGCACATAGGGGCCCGAAATACTTGACCAGGAAGATACCAGCGTACATTTTTACCGAATGTTATAGACCTGAACTAAACCCATAGCATACACCTTCTCATCCCAAATTCTTGTGGTCAAGAAAATTACATTTGGGTCTTTGATTGTTAACCCTATAGCATCGCCTTGATCCTAGCACAATGTTATAAACTAAAACCAAAGAATAAAAGTGCTGTAATAAACTAAACTCTCCAAAAAGAAGTCAGGTTGTATTCAAGTCAATGGGAAAATTTCTCACTTGATTTATTACCTCAGTAAACATTTTCCTAATGAGTTTATGGTTTCAATCACTAGCTTCAAGTCTTCTTCAATACAGCATGATGTTCATTTGGCAAATTATGGTCCCATTTAGAGTAAAAAAGATGATAAAGCAAGGTATGCTTTAGGGGTGTGGCTACATGGCGAGTTGTCAATCAAGATAGAGACTGAGCAATGCATATCCATGTCATTATGTTTTGTCTTAGAACTTTGATGTTTTTTCTCATCATCAAAGTTAATTGTAACATTTTGGTCGCCTAAAAATGTCTTGTTCACTATTCGGTAGCACCTTGCTAACTGAATTAGCGCTAGTGCTAGCTGGTAACTCGAGGCTTCAAAATGGCAGTCCACAAAACAATGGGTGATGTCACTGCTGCTACGTCCACTATTTTTTTACAGTCTATGGTTAGTATCCAATTTCAGTGTCAAGGCTCATTTATGCTCCCTTTATGTACAAATGACCTTCTTATTGCTTCAGACAAGGGACTGGTCTCTGGTCTTGTCTTGTTAGATCTTAGTGCTGCATTTGACACCATGAACTATACTGCACATACACACTTTAACCAGTCTATAAGCTCATTAAATTCAATTTGCACTACCACTGTAATCATA